>MDKJ01006444.1:0-15051 GCA_005239525.1 Nicotiana knightiana | reverse complement strand
GGGGGAGTCTTAGGGCGACGGGTTTAGAGGGGATGGGATTAGGGTTTGGGGGTTGGGTAATTTAAGAGGGTAGGTTTAATGTGCGTCGTTGATCTTAGAGATCAACGACCAGGATTTTAAAGGGGGTTGGGTCGAGTTAGTTAAATGGGTCGCGACCATTTTGGGCTGGGGTTATTGGGTTAGTGTATTGGGCTTGTTTGGTCTGAAAATTTAACTCAAAATTGGGCCAGCTTTTTAAAAATAGAAATTAAAAGGAAAACAATTTAATAAAATAGCTAAATAAATATATAAAAATGCTACTTATGCAAATTAATACATTAAACAATAATAGGAGACTATAAAAAATGTAAACTATTATTTTTACCCTAAATGAAATGTCAATTGCAATAAGAAAGCAAAATGTAGGTTATTATTGTAAATTTATGCGAATAGCCTAAAAATAATTTTAATTACATAAAACGGGGTGAAAATATTTCAAAAAATATATTAGGGATGAAAATAATAATTTAAAGTTATTAAGTCATCACAAATAATTTAAAAGAGTAATTACTGAATTTTTATAAAAATTAATGCAAGGAAAAATTAATTTAAAAGCTCTAAAATTATGGAAAATTATAAAAGTGCTTGTGTAAATCTTGTAAATTAACAATAATGCAAAAAATGATATTTTGAAAGTATGTATATTATTTGAAAAATATAGGAGGACAAAATTGGGTATCAACAACTGCTCCTATTTACCCGGGAATGATGAAAAGGTTGTCGGGTAAAGAAAATGATGACCGATTTTGACCGAATGAGGTGATTTGAGAAATGGAGGCCGAACCCTGGTTCTTGAGTTTCCTACATATCCCTGGTGTTACGGGAATCAGGTCGTGTGTTGTTCTGGATCCAACGGCCAACGAAACCGGCAGAGTTGTTATAAGAATGATCGTATGCTTCAGAAAGGGTTCTTTTGGGTAGGACGGTATCAGATAAGTTTATACGGAATCTGAAACGTTATGGATGTATCTCAGAACGAGTATCTGAACGGTTATCAAGTAAACGTGGGTAACTAGTGGTGGTTAGTTGCGTTTGAAATAATTGCAGGATGTGAACATTGTGAACGGAAACCGGAGCGAGAATTGTTCCTGTTAGGAGAACGGTTACTTCCCGGATTACCTGCAAAACTTAAAACACAATGCATGCAGGTACATATGGATTATTGCGATAATTTAAACATGATGCAAATTCCCTTCGGACTATGAAGATTTTCTTTGAACGGTGAGAATGATGTCCTTAGACTATGACATCCCGGGCCATGAATCATGTGATAAGGGATTCGTAGGCCATGAAATGATGTCCTTGGGCCATGAGAATGGTGCCTCCGAACCATGACGTCTTTGAATAATAATGTGCACTTTTGAGAGATCCTCGAGCCATGGAATGGTGAAGGGCTATGAGGATGATGCCTTCAGACTATGACACCTTTGGAAAAAATGGAAATGTTTCAGCTTATGAAATGCAAAGACATGATGTTTGGTCATATGCGAGATACGACAAGACAAAGCTTAGTCATGAGTAGGGTGAGGGAAATGCTTAGCCCTGGGTGAGTAGAGGATAATGCTAGGTTTTAGACGGCGTAACGGAGATAACATTTAGTCTTGAGGAAAAGGCAGTGATTAGCCTTATGCAAGAAGGGAAGGCTGAGCTTAGCCTCATACAAGATATGAGACAATGCTTAGTCTCATGCAAAGAAAGGCAGTGCTTAGCCTTATGCAATTAAGGAGGCAGGGATTAACCTCATGAAAATAGGAGACACTGCTTAGTCTCATGAAAAGAAAGACAGTGCTTAGACTTATGCAATTAAGGAGGCATGGCTTAGCCTCATGCAAATAGGAGACAATGCTTAGTCTCTTGCAAAGAAAGGCAGTGCTTAGCCTTTTGCAGTTAAGGAGGCAGCGCTTAGCCTCATGCAAATAGGAGACAATGTTTAGTCTCATGCAAAGAAAGGCAGTGCTTAGCCTTGTGCAGTTAAGGAGGCAGGACTTAGCCTCATGCAGGAAAACAATGAGTGATAGTGAGGAAGCAGACTATTTCTTAGCTAAAGATGTGTTTGTGTTTGACAACTTTTTCATTATGAAGGTAGTGCTTTTGATGTGTGTATGTATTTGCGAATATTCCTGTTATGTCCATGATGCCTGCATCCAAAGGAAAATTGTGAGTTTTGCGGGGTAGGTTGGTCCATGCTTTCGCCTTGTTGCTTTGCCCTTTGCTCCTGTCTCGAGATCCTGTTTGAGTTACACGGGACAACATCTGGCTTTTTACAAAACATAAAGTTTTCGAAAAAGAAATATGCGTGTATTTGAAGAATGTGGTTATTTGAAATATAGTAGTATGCAATATTAAGTAATTTAGATGAACCAATAACTGTGACATATTTTAGAGACATTGCGACCTCTTTGCTTTAGAATTTTGAGGATCCTCCGCAAAATTCTGCCCTAGTTTAAAAGCAATTCTTTGATTGTTCTGCGTATGACGAAGTTGGATGGACTTGCATTAGAATTTTGAGGGTCCTCCTCAAAATTCTGCTTCAGTTTCTGACCATGGCAAAAATGAAGATTTTATTGAGATGTGACCGAACCCACAGGGCTGCCTACATATCCCCTCTTAAATGGGAATCAGGTCAAGCGTCATTCAGTTACATCAGATGAAGAAATGTAAACAATATAAACATAATATCTCTTGACTGTGTCCGAGTTGATAGGTTTTGGCCAAATCTCTCAGTCCATTTCTGCAAGTATGAGCACTCCTCTTGTTAGTAATCTGCGAACCATGTAGGGGCCTTGCTAATTTGGTGAAAATTTCCCTTTGGCTTCATCTTGATGTGGGAAGATCCGCTTTAGCACCAACTGCCCCGGCGTAAATTGTCTAGGCCTGACCCTTTTGTTAAAGGCTCTGGACATTCTGTTATGGTAAAGTTGACCGTGACATACTGCATTCATTTTTTTTCCATAAATGAGAGCCTGTTGTTCATAACGACTTCGTATCTATTTCGCATCACTGAGTTCAGCCTCTTGTATGATTCTCAAAGAAGGAATTTCTACTTTGGCGTGAATGACAGCTTCAGTACCATAAACCAGCAAATAAGGAGTTGCCCCGGTTGATGTGCGAACCGTGGTACGATATCCAAGTAAGGCAACTGTTAGCTTCTCATGCCATTGTTTCTGATTATCTACCATCTTCCTTAATATCTTCTTGATATTCTTATTGGCGGCTTCCACAACTCCATTCATTTGCGGCCATGTATGCTGTGGAATTCTTATGCTTGATCTTGAAGGTTTGACACATGGATCTCATCAAATCATTGTTTAGGTTGGCAGCGTTGTCGGTGATGATTGATTCTGGTGCCCCGAACCGACAAACAATACGATCTTGAACGAAATCTGCGACGACCTTCTTAGTTACAGCCTTGTAAGATGCCGCCTCAACCCATTTTGTGAAATAGTCTATGGCCACTAGAATGAAACTATGCCCATTTGAAGCAGCGGGTTCGATTGGAATGATGACATCCATCCCCCAAGCGGAGAAAGTCCAAGGCGCACTTGTTGCATTGAGTTCATTGGGTGGCACTCGTATCATATCATCATGTACTTGGCATTGATGACACTTTTGGACATACTTGATGCAGTCCATTTCTATAGTCATCCAAAAATATCCTGCTCTTAATATCTTCTTAGATAAGACGAAACCATTCATGTGTAGTCCGCAAGTTCCGGCATGTATCTCTTCGAGCAATTTGGATGCTTTCTTGGCGTCGACACACCGTAATAATCCCATATCTGGAGTCCTTCTGTACAAAATTCCTCCTCTTTGGAAGAAGTGGTTGGATAATCTTCGAAGTGTACGTTTCTGAGTATGATATGCGTGCTCCGGATATTCTCCTTTTGCCAAGTATTCTTTAATGTCATGGAACCATCAATTTCCATCAATTTCTTCTTCAACACGAGCACAATGAGCTGGATGATTATGAATCCCAACTGGGATAGATCGATGAAATTCTTGTCTGTGTGTTGTATCATGGAAGATAAAGTGGCCAATGCATAAGCGAACTTATTCTGGATTCTCGGAACAAATACGACAATATTTTGGTATTCTTTATAGCCCATTCTCCTAGAACCTGATGTACCAAAAGGTCTAAATCTCCGATTACCAGCAATTCCTGAACGTTCATGTCAATGGCCAACTTGCATCCTAAGATGCAAGCCTCATATTCTACCATATTGTTAGTATATGGAAACCCGAGCTTTGCGGATACTGGATAGTGTTGACCTATTTCTGACACTAAAACTGCTCCAATACCCACTCCTTTGAAGTTTGCAGCTCCATCGAAGAACATTCTCCAACCATCATAGGTTTCGGTGATATCTTCTCCTACGAATGATACCTCTTCATCGGGAAAATACTTTTTCAGTGGTTCGTATTCTCCGCCTACATGATTTTCTACCAGATTATCCGCCAACGCTTGTCCTTTGACCACCTTCTGAGTTAGATATATGATGTCGAACTCACTCAGTAGTATCTGCCATTTTTCCAACTTCCCCGTAGGCATGGGTTTCTGGAAGATGTATTTTAGCGGATCCATCCTTGATATGAGATATATGGTATAGGCACAGAAGTAATGCCTCAACTTTTGAGCTATCCATGTTAAAGTGCAGCAGGTGTGTTCTAGCAAAGAATATTGTGCTTCGTGGGGTATGAACTTCTTACTCAACTAGTATATGGCATGCTTCTTTCTTCCCGTCTCATTGTGTTGTCCCAAGACACATCCGAAAGACCCATCTAGTATAGATAAATAGAGTAGTAGAGGTCTCCCAGGTTCCGGTGGGACCAGGACCGGTGGTGTGGACAAATATTCCTTGATCTTGTCGAAGTCTTTCTGGCACTCTTCAGTCCAACTTGTTGCAGCGTCTTTCTTCAACATTTTGAAAATTGGTTCGCAGATCACAGTTAATTGTGCTATGAAACGGCTGATGTAATTGAGACGCCCAAGAAAATCATCACATCTTTCTTATTCTTCGGAGGTGGAAAATATTAGATAGCCTTGACCTTTGACGAGTCTAGATCAATTCCTCGGTGGCTGAAGATGAAACCTAATAGTTTTCCAGCAGGGATTCTGAAGGAACATTTTGCGGGATTCAGTTTCAGATTGTACCTTCGAAGTCGATCAAAGAATTTCCTCAAATCTGTTATGTGATCTATACCCTTTTTAGATTTGATAATGATGTCGTCCATGTACACCTCTATCTCTTTGTGTATCATGTTGTGGAAAATAGTTGTCATGGCCCTCATATAAGTGGCTCGAGCATTCTTCAGGCCAAATGGCATCATTTTGTAACAATATACTCCCCATGGTGTAATAAAGGCTATCTTTTCGGCATCCTCTTCATCCATCTAGATTTGATGATATCCCGCAAAGAAATCCACAAAGGATTGGAGTTCATGCTTGGCACAGTTGTCGATCAGTATGTGAATATTGGGCAATGGGAAATCATCTTTGGGACTTGCTTTATTTAAGTCTCGATAGTCGACACATACTCTGGTCGGATATTCAACCACTCTGAGAACCTTGGCTTTGATCTTCTTGGTGTCTTCCTCCTTTATTTCAAACTCATATCTGGCTTGAATTTTCTGAGCTTCTGCTTTATAGGCGGACACATAGGATCGGTAGGTAACTTATGAGCCACTATAGATGTGCTCAAATTAGTCATATCATCATAGGACCATGCAAAAATATCCTCATACTCTTTCAAGAACCGGATGTATTCTTCTTTCTCTGACAGCGATAAATGAATGCTTACACGAGTTTCTTTGACTATTTCAGAGTCTCCCAAATTAGCTGTTTCTGTCTCATCCAAATTGGACTTAGGCTTGTTTTCAAAATTTTCCACTTCTCTGACGATTTTCTCGGGTATTATATCCTCTTCCAGATCCTCTGAATCACTATCCTTATGTTGCGTTGTCTCATTACATGTCATAACCGTAAGTTCGTCAGGATAAGTAATAATAAAATTGTAGAGAGTAAAATGTAAAGGATAATAATAAATACTAAAAACAATCCATTGATAAATATCTAAAAATGTCAAACAAGTGCAGTTCAATGATTCGAGCAATTATTTCAAAACAAAATACGTTTAAAACAAAATACTGAAAATGTCTTAAATGCCTATAAAATTGTATTAAAAAATAAAATGATGCTAATTGCCAGGCTACCAAGGAACTCGACGGGCCGTTGATGGTGAAACAGTCCTATTCTTGAGAACAACTCCCTTCTCCACTGTCTGAATAATAAGGCCTTCCTCCTCCTCCTCCTCAACTATTGCACTGCAGTCCATGTCTTCATCATCCAGAAATAGATTCCTTATGCCAGCTAAAACTTCATCTTCTTCGGACCCCCACCTCATGTCAGCTTGGTGAAATGAATGGTTCAAATGTGGTACTGGTTGTTCTAGTGGGTAATAAGGACCACGCCATGGTGGCGACCAGTTCTGATACTCGTGCCCGGCGTATTCATACCCAAGCCCAAAAGTTGTGCCGTGACACTTTAGTTGTATTGGTTTTGTGACCCCCTGGAGATTTTTGCCGAGACCCTTGCTGGGTTTATACCCTGTCCATGCCAATATGCTTTCTATCTTACCGCTCCACCATTTGTCTTTCTCAATTTTATTGACGCGCTCGATGTGATGGTATGTTTCTCCACCCAACTTTCTTCTATTCTCGACGACCGAAATAGTTTGATTAGTATAAATGGGATTACTTCCGTCCCCATGGATGATTACTTCCTGATGGTTCCACTCAAACTTCACGGCCTGATGTAGAGTAGAAGCTATGGCCCCAGCAACATGTATCCAAGGTCATCCCAATAATAGGTTGTAGGTGGCGGATATATCGAACACTTGAAACTCAACATCAAACCAGGTCGGGCCCATATGTAGTCTGAGGTTGGTCTCCCTAATTGTGTCCCTTTGATACCCATCAAATGCTTTCACATTCATACTCCCTGCTCGTATCTCGTGCAGACCTTTACCGAATCTTTTCAAAGTAGTTAGTGGATAGATGTTGAGACTCGAACCCCCATCTACCAGGACTCTGGTGATGAATTTGTCCTCAAACTGCACCGTGATATGCAGTGCCCTGTTGCGACTTAGTCCTTCCGGTGGCAGCTCATCTTCATGAAAAGTGATCTTGTGTCTTTCCAACAATTTCCCTACCATGTTGGCCATCTCTCCACTGCTGATGTTATTGGGTACATAGGCTTCATTCAACACCTTCATCAAGTCATTCCTATGTGCCTTAGAGTTTTGCCTCAGTGATAAAATGGATATTTGAGCAGGGGTTTTGTTCAGATGATCAAACACAGAATACTCTCTAGCTTGCACCTTTCTCCAAAGATCATCCGGGCCAGTCTCAATGACAAGAGGCTTAGAGGCGGCTTCTTTGATTGTTCCTCCCAAATGCTCGGGTGTATAAACCCTACCAGTTCTGGTCATGCCTTGCACTGCACCTGTTTCTTCCATTTTTTCCTTTCCTTTCCTTCTTGCTTCTGCAACATAATCCCAAGGTATAACATTATACTTAAAAGACGGCGTAGGTGCTACCGTCACGGTGAAGGGTGTTGTTACTTCAACCTCAAATGGAGTTGGTGCGACTACCTCAACTTCAATCGGTGCCTGAGTTTGTACCACGATAGGTGTGAGAGTGACTGGAGATGTTTTAGGATTATTCCCTTCTCTAATGAGTCCAATTGACCCTTCCGGGTCCCATTCTTCATCGGTCTCTATCACATTTATCCCTTCACCCCTGTGATCCAAGAGAGGATTGTTACCAACATTGGGTGCATCTCCTTTGCCTGTATGACTTTGGTGTCAATTAATGTCTGAATATTATTCTTCAAAGTACGACATTCATCAATAGTATGACCCTTCATGCCTGAGTGATAGGCACATGTCATATTTGGGTTGATCCACTGGGAAGAGTTTCCCATAGCAATAGAGGGAATGTGAGTGACATAACCGGCAGCCTTCAGTCTCCTCGTACAGTTGGTCTATGGGTTCAGCAATTGGGGTGTATTCTCTGGGTGGTCTGCGGTTGAAATTTGGTCTAGGCTTTTGGTAGTTTTGGCAGGCTGGTGGTGAGTGGTAGTATGTTGGTTGGGTATTGTAAGTGTTGTAAGTGGCGGCAGGTTGTTGGTATCTGTGAGGTGAAGGTTGATATATGGGTGGGGGTGTTTGGTATGTAAGACGAGACTTCGGACCTTGGGCTACCATTACTGTGCCCACTTCTTTCTTCTTGGAGATACCTCCTGATTGCAAAGCTTTATTTGTGTCTTGGAGCGCTTCAAATTTATCACCATTCCGCTTTTGATCGCTTCTTCTATTCTCTCTCCCAACTTGATGATGTCAGAGCATTTATGGTTTTCAATAACCATCAATCTTTCGTAGTATTGAGGATCCTGAGCTCTGACTAAGAACTTATTCATATGTTCTTCTTCCAGTGTTGGCCTTACCTTTGCGGCTTCATACCTCCACCGAGTAGCATACTCGTGGAAAGTTTCCGTTGGTTTCTTCTTGAGATTCTGAATGTAGACAATGTGGGGTGCGTTTTCTGTGTTAAACCTGAACCGATCCATGAAATCTGATGCCATGCTCACCCAATTAACCCATTTCTTTGGGTTCTGACTGACGTACCAAGAAAGGGCATCTCCAGTGAGGCTCCTCATGAACAGCTTCATGCAGATTCTTTCATCCTTTCCAACCCCTACAAGCTTGTCACAATACGTTCTCAAATGCACTTTCGGATCACTAGTCCCCTCGAACATTTTGAACTTAGGAGGTTTGTAACCCTCCGGCAGTTCTACATCTGGCTGAATACACAAATCTTCATAATTCAAACCCTCAATGCCTTTTCCCCCTTCGACATTTTGAACTCTTCCAGTAAGCTTCTTGAGTTCGTCCGCCTGTTCTTGATGAGCAGGTCCTTCTCGATGGATACGGGTATATTATATAGGGTATGTTGTGGGGTATGGGGGTAAAGTTTCCACGTATATGGGATTACTTTGATGGACTCTAGGGATCTGGGCATAATGGTGATTGTTGGTTGAGTTTTGGGGATCAGGGTAGGCTGGGGTACATTTTGAGGAGTGTGGTAAGTGGTGGTTTGTGGATCTTTAGTCGGATGGTGATGGTGCTGTGGAGGAGTAGGTACTGGTGGAGGATTACAGTTTTGAGGAGGTTTAGCGTACTGATGAGGCGCGAGAGGATTTTGCGGATTTTGATTTTTTGTGTTTTGGGGAGGTGCCGGGTTTTGGGCGTTTGTGTTTTGTTGGTTAATGTATGGAACGTTTAGGGTAAGGGAAAGGTTTGCCAAGTTTCAGACTTGTTCAAGCTCCCATTTTAACTCCAATATTTTCTGTTCCAGACGTAAGACCAAATCATTATGCGCTGGAGTACTCCGGCCGTCTGAAGTTTCAATGTTCTGTGCGTGGGTAGGATTGTCTTTTCTAATACCACTCATATGATCCATTTTGGATTTTCCTTTGTTCTTGGGATCACTTGGTGGAGGAGGAGGTAGAGGACCTCTGGATCTAGTATGATATGCTGACAATGTAGTATGCACGAACCAACCTTGGGGAATAGGAATAAACAAAAGGACGGAAAAACAAAAAAGGTAATCAAGTCAATAAGGAGTATTAAAAGGATGTTTGCGATATTGAACGTGTGTTGCAGAATCAGTTAATAAATTCGCATCCTAATTTGAGGGACCTCATTGTGCCTGAGGTAGGTCTAAGAGACACATAGACTTGGAGAAAATTGATGCCAATAATTGCATCATTTCATTAGTGTGAAAATGAGTCAAATATTTACTAAAACGACAATAATGAGAAAGTCACTAATGGCATTCTCCTTATTACAATCAAAAATCTAAACGAATCTATAAAGCAGTAAAGACATTGTTTCCTAATCTACTTGGCCCAAAAGGGACCTTCTCCATGCTTGGCCTTCTTATCCATCATTTAAGTTTCCCAGGTCGCGCATATCCAATAGTAGGTAAGCCCTTGCTAGATGCCCTCCTTCATTGCCTTCCGTGTTCTGACAATCCGAGAGTTTCTTTCTCATCTTCCCCTCAAGTTCCATTAGCCCTTGCTCCAAATATTCCAAATCTCTCTTTTGATTTAGTAGCAATTTCTTTCCATTCGTTGATTGCTTCCATATCCACTTTGTGCTATTCCAAACGCCTAGCTTCAGACTCGAAGACCCTCTTGCGCAACATCCTATACTTGACTTGTGCTTCAACAACGTCATCTATAACCCTATTTTTCAAATTAATCCCTGGCTTGACATCTCCCGTTATATCCTCTACCAACCATGATGGGTAGAAGTATACATGTCCGGCATGATACATGTCTGGATCGATAGTATCTTTCTTCACAATGACCTTTTGATTCCACATATGTTGTGCCTCGAACTTGAATGGAATGATGTTCTCTTTAAATTCTGCTTTGTACTGGACCATGTTGGAAACCCGAGGTATAACCTGCTTTCTTCCCGCTTGCCTCATTATCTTTATAAGAGCATAAAGATAGATTCATCTTAACCCGATGTGTGGTTTCTCTTGACCTGATGATGAACTCACTGCTAGGGAACCATTCGAACATGCAATGTACCTTTTCATCAGTCAAATTGTTGAACAAACGCACCCAACTCACAGCACTTCCAGGTCACGCAAACCTATCTAGGATAAATTTCATTCTTTTTGGATGATGGTAGGCTATGTAGTCATTCAATGGTCGTCGCAGAAGCTCTTGATAATATTCACCTCTCTGGAAATGTTCTAATAACTAAACCTGCAGCAACAGATTACAGCCCTCGAAGTGCCCATACCCCTGCTTGCATCGATCTAGAGCGCAGTACATTCAGCCAAGATCATGGGGATGATAGTGTAAGTTTGTCCCTCAATTCCTTCCATTAGAGTCCTAGCAACCATGGCTAAGCGAGTGTGGATCCTTACCCCTTTCATCAAAAATATCAGCAACTCCAAGAAACAAACAATGAACATAAAAACTCGGTGGTGCGTCCAACCCAAAGAAGTAATGGCAAGTTCATCATGGAGAAGGCGATATGACTTGCTATGCCCATAACGTTCATAAAGAAATTCAAATGGAATGTATGACTTCTTCAGACAAAGTAACTCCTCATTTTTCTTGAAACCCATCATTTTCAAAAGACCGCGGGGAGTGCAATTTTTTGGTACTAATAAACCCTGACTATCCCATGACAGCCTAGCGAAGCCTCCTATTTCCTCTAAGAGAGGAGTCATTTCTATGTCACCAAAGCAGAAGACAACTCTTTTCTCATCCCAAAACATAGTGGCGGCCTCAATCAATGCATTATTTGGCCGAACGTCCAATAAGTAAGGTAAATTACCAATGGCCCTTTTTACATGATTCTTGTCACAAGGTGAGAGGTTCTTCCACCAATCAAGCATCAAAGGTGGGATGTTTTGAACCATGCCGAACCTGGGGACTTCGTGCCTCATTTTCTATAAAACAAATAGAGTAATCCTTTTTTCCCTTCGGATATGACTATGTACACATTAATGATCAACATACCGACATGTTTTCTCCAAGTAATGAACATAACGTGATGGTGTTCATTGGGATTATGGAAATCCCCTCGAACTTTGGACAAGGCTTATCTTAGTGGATTATCACGTGGACAACGTTCTAACCCATACTAGGTTTGACATGATTCATGCACATTTGATACTGAAGCAAGGTTTCTAGAAGGGTCTAGACTGGTACTCTCAAGTGGACAACTCGAGAGGGAAAGGCACAGAACCGTCGATTGCACCGTCGATCGACCAATTTACCGCAAATAAGCATTTCCAATTTAAAGGGTAATTTTGGAAAAGCGCGGACACTCATCAAGTGCCGCTATGTTATTAATCGGGCCCGAGTGGAATATGATGTGGATCATGCTTTATGAAAAGATAATAACACGTTGCCAAGTATTTGCATGATAAATATGTGAAAGTGATAAATACAGTATTAAGATAAAACATAAAAGATGTAAAAAGAAAGGATGAATAGGAAAATGGAGTAGGGATGGGAGAGACATGATGTAGCAATCTTTAAACCGATGAAAAGCAATTTAGAGAAAATAAGGACGAATAGGAAAATGGATACGCATGTTATAACCAATTTAAGCAAGGAAGGGCGGAGAAGGGGAAGGGATTTGCATATTACAAAAAAATTTAAACAAATAAAGGGAAAATAGGAGAGGAATGTGCATGTAACAATGAATTAGACAAATAAAAGAAAAATTGGAGAGGGATGTGCATGTAACAGCAAATAAAAATGAAAAGGGAAGCGCGTTTATATCAAAGAAGACTAACCCATATAAGCCAAATTCGCTATGGTAAGAGCCTGAGTGTAAATCCCCTGCAGAGTCGTCATGATGTCGCGCCCCTTTTTCTCGCGAAATCGGGTTTCGACACGTGACAACTCTTTTAAGGAGGTATTAAAAGAGGAGATTCGCCACCTAACGATTTTTAAGGTGCGTTAAGGCACCTATTTGCAAATGACTCTGGTTTAACTAGTCTACACCACCAAAGATCGGGTAAGGGCTCAAGTTACCTCAACGAGAATGTGTTAGGCACTCCTCGAGATCCACAACTGTGGGTCCCGGCCGAACTTTAAATTATATGGATTAGTCTAAGTGAACAAATAAGCGAAAAGAGCACAAAATTTAAGAATTCTATTATAAAAAGATTTTGAATAGAGGGGTACAACTATTTTTGATTATAATAGAAAAGAAAGAAAAGGAGGGGGGGGGGGGGGGGGGGGGGGTCCTAAATTTTTTAGCCTAAAGGATCACCCCGTGCAATATAAATAATATTTCGTAACTTCCTCGAGATGGGATGTTACTCATATTATTTAGCGGGCACAGACTATCATCCTGCTACCCGATTACTATGTTAAAGTTGTTTACCCAAAAGCGTTCTAATTCAATTCTAAGTCGTTCCCTACGCATGCATTACCCGTCCCATACCTATCGCCCAGGAGGTTTTAGACCTCTATTTGGATGATTCTAGACCTTATCTAGGCTGCTAAAAAAATGTAAAAAAAATGAGGCGACAAACAAAACATCTAAAGACTTCACATAGATCCAATTAAAGGCTCACATTGACCTCCACACTTAAGTAGAAAGTGCACGCAAACACATATATCAATTAGGAAATGGCACAATCCATAATCTTAAACCGATAGACATGTTTTCTAGGCGCTCAAGGTATGAAGGTGTAACGACCCGGTCGGTCGTTACGTAGAACTTGCATTAAAAATTACTGTTATTGACTTTTCATAAGTTGGTTATACTGTTATTGATGTGTTAGAGTTGGTAGGCTTGAAATCGGAATGGTTGTAGTGAGAGTTTAGTCGCTTAGTCTTAAAAATAGCCTTAAAATGGGAAAAGTCGACTGAGGGTTGATTTACTGGTAAACGACCTCGGAATGCGAATTTTTTGGCTCGGATAGATTCATTAGGTGATTTGGGACTTAGGAGTGTTCAGAATATTTTTGTGATGACCGGTGTAGAATTAGGCTTGAATTGGCAAAAGTTAGTTTTTGGTAATTTCCGGTCGGAAGTAGAAATTAGGGTACCATGGTCGGAATGGAATTCTGGAAGTTGGAACAGGTTCGTAATGTCATTTTTGATATGACTGGAAAATTTCAGGTCAATCGGAGTTGTTTTGGATAGTTTCGGCATCGTTGGAGGATTTTAGAAATTTCAAAGTTCTTAGGCTTGAATCCGGTCTGATTTTGGTGTTTTGATGTTATTTTTAGTTTTTTGAGAGTGAAAATAAGTTTGAATAATCAATTCTGATGTGTTGGTAGCTTTGGTTGGGGTCCCGAGGGTCTCGGGATTGATTTCGGATGGTTAACGGGAATTTTCGGGCCTTAGAGAATTGCTGGTTTTCTGGTTTTTGTGCAGAAGGAAATCCTTCACTGTGATCACGTGAGGAGAGACGCGATCGCGTATTTAAAATTGAGAGGGGCAGAATTTTTCTCTCTGCGATCACATAAGTGTGTTCGCGATCGCAGAGGTTGAGCAGTGCGATTGCGTGGAGCATGTTGCGGTCGCGTAGTGTAAATGAGGGGGCGCGTGAGTGGGGCAGTTGCTCATCGCGATCGCGCGAATAGGGGTGCGATCGTAGTGGGCTGGAAATTTGAGCTCCGCGATCGCGTGGCTAAGTTTGCGATCGCGATGAATAAAGAACTGGGCAGTATTTAAACAAACCCTCCGCGACCATTGGACCTTTTAACACCATTTTTGAACGGGAAAAGAGCTTGGAG
This sequence comes from Nicotiana knightiana, assembly GCA_005239525.1. Lineage (NCBI taxonomy): Eukaryota > Viridiplantae > Streptophyta > Magnoliopsida > Solanales > Solanaceae > Nicotiana > Nicotiana knightiana. Next base: position 663 of record MDKJ01006444.1, on the reverse strand, counting down.
GCAATTTTGAAGAGGGGAAATCAGTGTTCTTCGTTGAGTTAAGTATTTTGGACCCTAAAAATCGATTATAGGGGATTAAGGAACATAATATCAGTGTTTAATTCATGAAAATCAGTAGAAAAAGGTGGAGTTTTGAGACCTTTAGGGATTGATTTGAGGGGTCAAACGAACTCCGATTTTAGCGTTCTTTATATGTACGGACTCGTGATATTATGAAGAACAGTTTTGTATAAACATTTCTGAGTTTCAGAAAGCGGGCCCGGGGGTCGGGTTTTGACTAATTTCGGGTTTTGAGCTGAATTTGGTACTTTTCAATTGGAATTCATTCCTTAAGCATAAATGGATGATAAAAATCTGAACTTGGTAGATTTGGAGCACTCAGAGGCCGGATTTAGAGGCAAAGGCACTGCGAAATAGTATTTTAGCCGGTTTTGAGGAAGTAACGTTTCCAAACTTGGTTCTGAGGGTTCGAAACCCCGAGCTAAATGATTTATGACTACTGTTGAGGTGACGCACATGCCAAGTCACGGGTGTGCACCGAGTAATTGTGGCCTGGCTTATCCCATGGCACCGCTTAGTGATTATTCCATGATGAAATTCGTGATTCTATTAATGTGGTAATTGTGAACATGTTAGAAATCATGTTAAGTATAAATGCTAGGC
>MDKJ01242820.1:0-49469 GCA_005239525.1 Nicotiana knightiana | reverse complement strand
TTTAATGATAAAATACACGTCGTATGTGCCTAATAGGGTTTATTTTATGTGTAGGTGAATTGGAAATGGAAACGGGGCTAAACGGATGCAAGTACGTCGAAGAATACGCGAAAAGGGACACCCGGGCGATAGCCGGGTGTTGGAGCCAAACAGCCTGACCCAACCTGGCGTTACCCGGGCTTTAGAGCCCTAACGCCAGGGGGGGCCTGGTGTTACCCAGGCCTTAGAGCCCTAACGCCAGGGGGGGCCTGGCGTTACCCAGGCCTTAGAGCCAAAACGCCAGGGTCCCCGGGACAGCCAGAAATCGTGTTTTGACGGGTTTTAAGTGTTTCCAAGTTAGAATAGAAGTCTTTGAGACGTTTAGGGTTCATTCTAAACATATAAATAGACCCAAAAACATCATATTGAGGGGCTTTTTGCAGAATTTCGACTGGGGATTCGACAGAGGATTCTACTGAGTTTTTCTTCTCTTCTCTTCTTTTAGTTTTATAGTTTATTCGTTCTAGAGTATTGGGTGTTACATGAATGTTGTAGTTGAAGCTTGAATTATTCTTATTGTTTATCTTAATTGGTTTGTTTATTCAATCTTGTGCTTAATTATTCAATTGCTTGATCACAATTGACTACTATCTACGAATCTAGGGTTGAACTCGGGAGAGGGAATTCTAGATTGCATATAAGATTGGGTAGAGCAAGATCTTAACCCTTCAGGGGAGCGGATTTGCAGTTAGGATAGGAATATACCTAATCGCCTTGCTTGGTTATTATACGGGAATTATTAATGCGTTCTTGTTAATCCTGATTCCATAGGAATATAGGCATTAGATTATCTTGAATAGGCGAGTGGTACTTCGGGAGAAGACTACGAGCAATATTAACCTCGTCAATCAATAAACCTGATTAGAAGATTTAGGTCGAAAACTCAACGTGATTGTTTAACAACCCATAACTCTAGAATATCAATTTACCTTGAATTCATCTTTAAGTTAGTTGTCTATTTAATCTTTTGATTTACTATTTTAGATTAATTCTAGTTAAATATTTGTTTGAGTTTAGTTTAGTGGATAGTTAATCACAAGTCCCTGTGGGTACGATATCTGGACTTCAATTCCTATATTACTTGTCGACCACGTACACTTGCGTGTGCATTGGGAAATCAACCAACAGTCACCGTCTTAGTATGACAATCCTCAATTGCATGGTATAGAGATAACCAATCCATACTAAAAATCACCTCAAAATCAACCATTTGTAATTACAATAGGGCCACCCTAATCCTGTAACAATAAATATTGACCTCACAAGATTAATATACTCAATCCGAGATAATAGAATCCCCCACTGGTATGGACATATAAACAGGAATATCAAGAAAATCACGTGGCATATCCAAACAAGAAGCAAAAAATGATTATACATTGGAACCAAGATCAAATACACTGAAGCATCCACGTGGCACACTGAAATAGTACCTATGATCATAACATCTGAAGCAACTTCCTATAGCCTCCGTAGGAAAGCATAACAATGGTCTTGTCCTCTACCTGGTTGACCTCAACATCTTGGAAGGCTTCGAACAAAATGGGCTACACCCCCAGCATGTGAAGTAGTTGGTGCAACCGAGATCATACCCACATGAGTCAAACTCTCGAACACGCTCAGGATATGAGCTAAAGTTTCTTGGAGTTCAGGTGTAGCGATAGGTCCCTTCGGAGCTAGAGCTGGTCTCACTAGCCTAATATAGTTAGTAATTTGCTCCTTCACTAAAGCTACCGCTGGCTCCAAAAATGGCTGCTCTAGCAGGGCCTTTAACTATGGCGCGTGATCTACCTCTACCTCAGCCCCAACCTCTCGCGACTCTAGACTGTGGCACTAGCGCCTACTCAACTACTCCAGATGAATGTTTCTTCACCATCTATGAGAGAATAAAAGAGAAAATATTCAAACTGCAGGATAAACATATCCACACGGTAGATAATGAAAGAAAGGAAAGTTTTTCTAACAACCCTGTTGCCTCTTGAATATAAATACAGATGTCTTCATATCAATCCACAAGACTCTGCTAGACTTGCTCATGACTCGTGAGTCCTAAGGAACCTAGAGCTCTAATACAAAGCTATCATTTCCCAAAACCACCACCGACCATGATAGTTCCTAACCCACTTGCTAGGTAAGACAATCAAAAAATATTTGTAGAAGATAATAATAGATACAAAAATAAATAAGTCTAAAAGTCGAATAAACATAAAAAAATACCAAATCAATACAATAAATTCTCATAAATTGGCAACACCGAGTTCTAATAAAAGATCAAAATATATGCCAAGGGCTGAGAGTAGGAAGCAACGCAAGTGCTTTTAACCCTCAGGTGGGTCCAATATATGGATCTTCACAATTAAGTACAGAGTTTAGTATGAGTACAACTGACCCCTTGTACTCAGTAAGTGTCATGGCTAACCTCGATGAGGTAGTGGCGAGAGTGGTCAATTATACTCAATATCAAACCTATACAATTCATAAATATATATGTACAAATTAACATATTGGAATATAAGCATAAGGTACAAGTAACTCCAATGGTGAATAGAGACAAAATATGCACAAACATCGTAAACAAACTAACAGTTTAACATGTAGAGAAGATATGCATCTGATATCAAATAATCCGATGCAGTTGCGTATAGATAAGATAATGCATAAATAAAAAGTTAAGTTGCAGAGATAGACATATGGAGAAGATATGTATCATGAATCATTTTATTAATTAAGACAACATATAGAGAAGATATGTAACAAAGGCTTGTATACATTTCAAAATTAGCATATAGAGAAAATATGTGGTAAAACATGAGAGGTATATCGTAGGTGGATGGATCCTTATTAAAATGTTGCACGGATAAATCACGTGCCATAATCATAACATTCGCACGGACAACTCACATGATATAATAACTCAGCCCTCACGGGCTAAGCAAAAAAGCATTTTATAGTGTATGCATGTGCGAAGTGTATAGCTACAACTTAGTTTAGGCAGGTATGCCATACAATAATAATTAACATGATCAAACATGAATCAAAATCTACACTTGATATTTAGTATGATTCAAGAAGTTCACGTAGTTATACAAATGATTAAACATGAATCATAGAAAGCACATAATCGAAACATGGCATTATAAAAGCCTAAATTCTAATTCGGTCAATATCATATATAGCACCCCCATATACACTCGTCACCTTGCATACACGTCGCTTTTCACACATTCTAATTAGACAAAGAAGGTCATATCCTAATGATTATTTTCTCACAATAAGATTACGCAAGATACTTACCTTAACAAGTCTAAATTAACCTTCCAAATTTTTCTTTTTCTTCGAAGGCACCTCCAATCGGCTTGAGTCTAGCCATATACAATTTAATAACATCAAACAAAGCAATTGAAACCAATTCCTAGTAGAAAAGCTTCAATATTTAATCAATTTTAAAAAAAAGCAATAAAAGTTAATCTTGGGCCCACTTGGTGAAAACCCGAGTCAATGGGTAGATCCCGACTATCCATAACCGTACGAGTCCAAATATGTGTTTGGTTTTCAAATCCAATTCTAGATCACATCCAAAACCTCATTTTACACCTCCTTAAATTGTAGGAAATAACTTCAAATTTCATCCCAAAATCAGTATTTTAGTTGTTAATAATCCATGTAGATTCTCGAAATAATACCAAAACTGAATAGTAATCACTTATCCCAAAGTCCTGTATGGATATCTCCAAGCGAAATTGCCCATCTCAAAGTCTATAGTTCAAAAAACGGGAGAATGAGCTAAAATCCTGAAATTCGAACTTGTAATTCAGCTGCAGATATTGCATTTACGACCTGCAGCTCGCAAATGCAGCCATGGGTTCAAAGATACGAACTAACCCCCTGATCTTAGAAGTCACTATTGTGACCAAGCCCATTGCAAATGTGACACATCCATCGCAAATGCGACACTAATCTCGCAATTCCGAAGCTTGACTTCCAGGACCTTTATCACAAATGCATGGTTAGTTCTGCAAATGCTAACCTTGCATATGCAAGCAGATCATTGCAAATACGATGACTGCATCACCAACAAATCCCAAACATAGCAAATCAGTATGAAACCCATCTGAAACTCACCTGAGCTCCTCAGATCACATTTCAAATATCCGCACAAGTATATAAACTTCATATGAACTCTCTCATAAGTTCAAAATATCAAAATAACATCCACAATCAAGAATCAAGTATCAAACCACAAGTTGCGCATCTCTAAGTTTAAGAATTTTTATGCCTCCAACCAAGCGTCTGATTCATGCCTAACCAACTCGGAAAACAACCAAAATTTGCACACAACTTCCATAAAACAAAATAAACCTATTCCAAGTTCTAGAATAAGCGGAGTCTGATATCATCAAAGTCAACTATCGATCAAACTTAAGAACTATCAAATTCTTCAAATTGCCAACTTTCGAAAAATAGCCTCAAAATCTTCTAGGAACCTCCAAATTCAAATCAATATAGACTCAAAACTATACGAAACTATTGAAACTATCAACTCACAAATTCGAGGTTATTTGCACAAAAGTCCAACATTGATCAACTCTTCCAACTTAAAGCTTCCAAAATAACATTAAGTGATCCAATTGACTCCTGAACTGCATAAAAACCAAACCACCCATCTCCGCAAGTCACAAATTATTTAGTACACATATGGAAAACATAAAATAGGGGAACGAGGTCCAAATACTAAAAACGACCGGTATGGTTATTACATCTAGTTAGTGCATTGAACAAATTCAATTGTTAGAGTCAATATCTCTTCTTGTAATCTTTGTTGTGGAACTGCGGAGGATATTGGACATGCTTATTTTGCCTTCATACTCGGTCAAGGGCATTTGAGTGAATCAAAATGCGATTAACGAGGTGGTGGCTGGCCTAGGTGATACTGACATGCGCGGGTATAGCCCGTATACTGCAATACTTAGGTCTGCAAACCTAGAATCAGTTGAATGCAAGTAGGACATATGCAGAACAATAGGCTGGGGGCACCTTTGTATAGATCGTTCTTTTAAGGTACTAAGGTCAAATAACAGAGTAGGTCTTCAAACCCCATGTCTGGGGCGTGTATATTTCTTGACCACTACAATACCCATGCTATATTTTCTGAGATATTTTGGGCAGATACTGAGTTTGTCACTAGTGAGACCAAGAGACCACTTAGGAGTTGACTTAGAAACTCATTAGTGAGACGCCATGCTTGGATTCACAACAATTTGAGTTACCTTTTACTGTTTATTTTATTCCAATTTTCACTATTCAGAGAGTGATGTATTAGGTGACAGCGTTTTCTTAGTAGCTCATGAAATCAGACACTAATCTTGGGGATATTTTAAAAAAATTTGCATTGTATTAGACTTGTTATTATGTTATTATTTATGTGCAATTAGACTTTATTTTATATTGTGTTGTTCTTGTTTATCCTGGTTAATAACTTGCCTAATAAGTAGTATTAGGTACCATTATAACCTTAGCTGGAATTAGTTTCTCTCACTAGAAAAATTCATTCAACTAAATCCACTGTCATGAATCAAACAACATCCTCCACACCAATACTACCAAAACCACTAGACCCAAACATCAAAAAGCCTCCAGTCTCCCCACCTCTGCCATCATTCGATACCAACTTCAAAGATAAACTTCTTGAGGGTATATACAATGACCAAATTAATATGGTCATAGAAGATGATGGTCATAATGTCCATGGTCAGTAAATGTCCCTTAACACTGTTCCTACACTAATCAAGGAAGGTGAACATCAAATCCACCTCACACCGGACGATCTACAAAGGATCTATGCCCATTGGATGTACTCTACTATCATTAAGCTACAAGGCATAAGAATCCAACACCAACTCCTTAAGAGGAAAATACAAGACCAATGGAAACTAAGTGAAAATTTCCCATTGATCGACCTAGGTTCCGATTACTATATTACTAAGTTCCACACGAAATCCAGCATGCTTAAAGTCCTCCATAATTGGCCTTGGTTCATCGTACATCACTTCATTAACCAAGGCGGCCATTTGGATAATACTACCGCAATTGCGTACTGAATTCTATGATGTTCATATTTTAGAGAAAGTGGGAACCACAATTGGGAAGCTGCTAAAAGTTGATGCATGTACATCCTCTACGTTAAGAGGGAGATATGCAAGACTTTGTATTGAAGTCCCCCTAGAAATACCAGTGGCATCCTCCATTGTCATTGGCCACCATAGGCAGGAAATCTTGTATGAAGGAGAAAGATTATTGTGCAAGAATTGCGGCAGATTGGGTCATGCACCTACCACTTGTCTATACAAGAAAGTACCACATGAAATGCCAATTGCAAATGAGGCCAAAGAAAGCAAGCAATCGGAAGGGATTGGATCTTCTCTAATCACTGACCACACATATGACAAAGGAGGAAACATGGCAATAAGTGGAATTCCCAACGAGGAAAAGGTCCACCCTAAAGTTCAAGGGACCAATAAACACCTATGGTAAGATAGTCATTGTCAAGACCCCAAATCCTAACCGGCCGTGAGGGAACTAGGCTAGCCAACTACCACATGTTCGCAATTTCTTTTAAAATACCAATAAAGTTTCAAGCATTTCATAAAATATACAAAAATTAATGAATATAATAGGCCAATATACAGCGCCACCAACCCCAAAACCCTGAGCCAACAAGTCATGAGCATCTAGAAGAATAAGCCAAAATATACTATTATAATACAAAACCTTCGAATGAAAGCTAGATATAACAAGATGGGAAAAACAGAGATGTTGCAGACGCTGAACAACTACCTCTATATCCCGCAATCCAGATCCGCGCGGAATAAATGGCTAAGGCTCGATTTCTGCACCTGAATCTGCACACATAGGTGCAGGGAGTAATGTTAGTACGCCAACTCAGTAGTAATGAAAATAAATCAAGTCTAAGCGGCAAGGAAACACACAAAAATCAATGCCATCAAATTACAATATACATAACCTTACGTTCCAGTAATATAAACATCAATACACAAAATCATCATGCCTTAAAACCAACTTCAGAAAAAGTCCTTTAAAGAATGCACAATTTTAAATAGTTCAAACCAAAAGATTTAGTATGAAAATGAATGTAATAAAATCATAAGTAGCCGCTCGGGCAAAAACATGTATCATAATCAGCCCCTCGGGCATGCCTCATAGTCACTCAGTACCTCACCATCACTCAGCACCTCACAATCACTCATGCCTCCCAATCACTCGTCGCTCGGAACTCAGTGCGCTCACTGGGGGTGTGTACAGACTCCGGAGGGGCTCTTTCAGCCCAAGAGTTAATATCACTCAGCACCTCACCATCACTCTTGGCCCTCGGCCACACTCAGTAGAACCACTTAAAAGGCCCCTTGGGCGAAATCAGTAAAAACAGGGTACTTGACCCAAACCACCAATTTAAATCTCATGTAGTGTAAATAAGTCTGAGTTTCGAAAATACAGTATGCACAATGAGGCTGAGTGAAATCATCAACAAATAGTGAGGAAAAATTAGCAGTGAAAAGCCCCCAAGGGGTCTAAATAGATCGGCACGAGGCCCCAAACACGGCCTATAGACCAAATATTTCACAAATCTTTAGAACCTAATTTAACATAAGGTTTTGAGTAAAATATGCAACTCATTAGTTGCCGCGGAGAGGACCTAGTCCAATCCAAAAATCAGTATGTGCCACATACTCGTCATCCAACATGTGCGCCTTTCAAAAGTCAGTGAGAATTATGTAGTCCGGGGTTCCTTACCCTCAGGACAAGATTTATAACCATTACTTACCTCTACCGGGCCACAACACTAGTCCGTAATGCCTTTGCCCACAAAATTGGCTCCCGATTTCTCTGAATCTAGAAGAAAGCAGTTTAATATCATCAATAAATATCAAAGGAACTCAACCCAATCGAAAACTATCAAATTATACAAGAATCTCGAAATTCTTCCAAACCCGAGCCCCGAGCCCACGTCTCGGAATTCGATAATTTTTACATCACTAGAAACCTCGTCCTCCCACGATTCTACTCATACCAAAATTATCACAATCGGATCACAATTGCCTAACCAAAACCTCAAATGAAATTCCAATTCTCCACCCCTTCTTCCCAACCTTTTCCTACTTAAATCCTTCAATTTTCAAGCCTAATACGAACAAAATAGCATAGAAACGATGTTAATAACCAGAGAACTTACCTTCACTGAAGAATCACGAGTTCCATTCTTCAAATTGCGTTCAAAGAACTCCTCCCGCATGCAAAAATGCTGAAAATGAGAGAATTTTCACGGAGGCCCTTTTTATACTCTTTCTGCCAGCATTTCCGCACATGCGGACACTTAGTCGCACCTGCTGACCCGCACATGCGGTCCTAGGTGCGCAGCTGTGGAATCTCACTTAACGGACCAAATTCGCACTTGCGGCCAATCCTCCGCACCTACGGCTTCGCAGGTTCGGCCAAAACTTCGCACCTGCGACATCGCACATGCAACTACCCATCTGCAGGTGCGGTCAACACCACAAATCACACCAGCAGCTATTTCTGCAAATTTTCCAAGTTCAAAATCCCGCTAACCATCTGAAATCAATCTCGAGCCCCTCGGGGCCCCAACCAAACATACCAACACAACCCATAGCATTATTCCAACTCAGTCGAGCCTTCGAAACACCAAAAAATACATGAAAACACCAAAATTACATCAAATTCAAGCCTATGAACTTTGAAACTTCCAAATTTCGCAAACTACGCCGAAACGAACAAAAAGACCTCCGATTGACTTGAAATTTTGCATACATTTCCAAAATGACATTACGAACTTGCTCCAACTTTCAAAATTCCATTTTGACCCCGATAGCCTATTTTCCACTGCCGACCGAAAATCGCCAAAAACTAACTTTCGCCAATTCAAGCCTAATTCTACACCAGACATCACAAAAATATTCTGAACACACTCCTAAGTCCTAAATCACCTGATGAAGCTTTTGAGCCATAAAATCCGCATTCCGAGGTCGTTTACCAACAAATCAACTCTCAGTTGACTTTCTCAACTTATAGGCTACTTTAAGAGACTAAATACCTAAATTCTTACCATAACCACTCCGGACCCAAACCAACTGACCCAACACAACAAAAACGGGCTAGCAATATATAACAAATGCAGAAATGGGGGAAACGAGGAAAATCTCACGGAACGACCGACGGGGTCGTTACATCCTCCCCCTCATAAACAAATGTTCGTCCCCGAACGGGTCTAGAAACATACCTGGTGTCTCGAATAAGGGAGAATATTTATCCCGCATCTCCTGCTCGATCTCCTAGGTGGAATCCTCCACAGGCTGCCCACTCCACTGAATCTTTACTGAAACTATATCTTTAGATCTCAGCTTCTTGACATGTCGACCCAAAATAGCCACTGGATCTACCTTATGTGACATATCACCCTCGAGTTGAACCGTGCTGAAGTCCAAAATATGGGAAGGGTCACCAACATACTTCCGAAGCATCGAAACACGGAATACTAGATGAATACTCGATAAACTGGGAGGCATAGAAAGCCTATAAGCTACCTCCCCAACCCTCTAAAGCACCTCAAATGGCCCAATGAACCTGGGACTCAGCTTCCCCCTCTTCCCGAATCTCATAACACCCTTTATGGGTGACACCTTCAGCAACACCTTATCCCCAACCATAAAAGACACATCTCGGACCATCCGGTCCGCATAACTCTTCTGCCTAGAATGCTCCGTGCGAAGCCGCTCCTGAATCAACTTCGCCTTACTCAAGGCATCCTAAACCATGTCTGTGCCGAATAATCTAACCTCACCTGGCTCAACCAACCAACCGTAGATCTGCACCTTCTACCATATAAAGCCTCATACGAAGCCATCTAGATACTCGACTGATAGCTGCTATTATATGCAAACTCCGCTAGTGGCAGAAACTGGTCCCTTGAACCACCAAAGTCAATCACACAAGCACGCAACATATCCTCCAAAATATAAATGGTACGCTCCGACTGCCTGTCAGTCTGAGGGTGAAACGATGTGCTCAACTCAACCTGAGTACCCAACTCTCTCTGCGCGGCTCTCCAAAATAGAGATGTGAACTGAGTACCTCTATCGGAAACGATAGAAACTGGAACCCCATGCAATCGGAAAATCTCCCTGATATAAATCTCAGCTAACCTCTCCGAAGAATAAGTAGTACCAACAGGAATGAAGTGCGCGAAAACCTCCTCGTAGTCCGTGGGAGTCCAACTACGAAGTCCATGGTGATCCGCTCCCACTTCCACTCCGGAATATCAAATCTCTGAAGCAACCCACCATGTCTCTGGTGCTTATACCTGACCTGCTGACAGTTGAGACACCGAGCCACAAACTCCACAACATCCTTTTTCATCCTCCTCCACCAATAATGCTGCCTCAAATCCTGATACATCTTTGCGGCACCCGGATGGATGGAATACCGCGAACTATGAGCCTCTGCTAGAATCAAATCTCGAAGCCCATCTACATTGGGCATGCAAATCCGGACCTGCATCCTCATGACCCCGTCATAATCAATAACCACATCCCTGGCATCACTGCGACGGACCCTGTCCTGAAGAACAAGCAAATGTGGATCATCATACTGGCGTGCTCTAATCTGACCATAAAGAGAAGACTTGGAGGCTACACAAGCCAACACCCGGGGGGCCCTATTGATAAAATCTCACCAACTGACTGGCTAAGGTCTGAACATCAAGGGCTAATGGCTGCTTTGCTTCTTGAAGGTAGGCTACACTCCCCAAACTCTCTGCTCTGTGACTCAAGGCATCAACCACTACATTGGTCTTCCCTGGGTGATATAAGATAGTGAGGTCATAATCCTTGAGGAGCTCCAACCATCTCCTCTGACGCAAATTCAAGTCCTTCCGCCTCAGCAGATACTGCAAACTGCGATGATCAGTGAAAATCTCACACTGCACTCCGTACAAATAATTCCACCAAATCTTCAAGTCATAAAAAATGGCAGCTAACTCAAGATCGTGCACTGGATAATTCTTCTCGTGCACCTTCAACTGTCTGGACGCGTAGGCAATCACCCTACCGCCCTGCATCAATACTGATCCCAAGCCAACTCTAGAAGCATCACAATAAACAATGTAAGAACCCGAACCAGCAGGCAAAACTGGCACTGGAGCTGTAGTCAATGCTGACTTGAGCTTCTGAAAGCTCTCCTCACACTCATCAGACCATCTGAATAGAGCACTCTTCTGGTTCAATCTGGTCAAAGGAGAAGCAATAGAAGAGACTTCATCCAAAAAGCGACGGTAATATCCCGCCAAACCAAGGAAACTCCTAATCTCTGTAGCTGAGGACGGTATGGGCCAACTCTGCACCGCCTCTATCTTCTTTGGATCAACCTGAATCCCCTCGCTACACACCACGTGCCCCAAGAAAGCTACCGAACTAAGCCAAAACTCACACTTGGAGAATTTCTCATAAAGCTTCTCCTCCCTCAACCTCTGTAACACAACTCTCAAATGCTGAGCATGGTCTTCTTGGCTACGAGAATAAACCAGGATGTCATAAATGAACACAATGTCGAAGGAATCAATATAAGGCTGAAACACGTTGTTTATCAATTGCATGAACGCAGCTGGGGCATTGGTCAGCCCAAATGACATAACCAATAACTCATAATGACCATATCTAGTCCTGAGAGCAGTCTTCTGAATGTCAGAATCTCGAATCCTCAAGTGATGATACCCAGATCTCAAATCAATCTTGGAAAATAGTCTGGCTCCCTGGAGCTGGTAAAAAAACTCATCAATGCGGGGCAAGGGATACCGATTCTTCACCGCAATCCTATTCAACTGCCGATAGTCAATACACATACACATGGACCCATCCTTCTTCTTCACGAACAACATCGGTGCACCCCATGGTGACACACTAAGCCGAATGAACCCCTTACTCGTGAGTTCCTGAAGTTGCTCCTTCAATTCCTTTAGCTCCCCTGGTGCCATACGATAAGGTGGAACGGAAATAGGATGAGTGCCTGACACCAAGTCAATACCAAAATCAATATCCCTGTCAGGTGGCATGCCTGGCAGGTCTGCAGGAAACACATCCAGAAAGTCACGGACCACAGGAACTGAATCAATAGCGGGAGTCTCACCAGTGACATCCCTCACAAAGGACAAATAAGATAAACACCCTTTCCTAACCATACGCTGAGCCTTCAGGTAAGAAATCACCCTGTTAGGCATAAACTCAGGAGAACCTCTCCACTCAACCCTCGGACAGCCCGGCATAGCTAAGGTCACGATCTTAGCGTGAAAATCAAGAACAACATGACACGGAGATAACCAATCCATGCCCAATACCACGTCAAAATCGACCATGCTGAGTAACAGTAGGTCCACTCGGGTCTCCAGACCTCCAATAGATATCATGCATGATCGATACACGCAGTACACAACAACAGTATCGCCCACCGAAGTCGACACATGAACAGAGGTGACTAGAGACTCACGGGGCACATCCCGAAAACCGGCAAAATATCAAGAAACATAGGCATATGTAGAACAAGGGTCAAATAAAGTCAAGGCATCACAACAACAAACTGAGACAATACTTGCAATCACGGAATCTGAGGCCATAGCATCCGGCCTAGCTGGAAATGCATACATGCGAGCCTGACCTCCCCCTGCTCGACCTCCCCCTCTAGGGAGGCCTCTGGCTGACTGACTGACTGCCTGAGCTGGGGTTGCTCCCGGTGCCTGAATACCCCGTGCAGCCTGCTCAGGTGCCCGGGCATCTGGAGTCATATTGCCTCCCCCGGCCTGAGCTGTGGTGGCAGTAGCGGACATGGCGACTGCCTGAGCCAAACTGGTGCATACTGTCAATATCTGAGACAGGGTCTCCTGAAGACGCGGAATAACCATAGGCACTGCTAGTGCCTGAGCCTGTCCCTCCGGTACACCATCAGCGGGAACCTGATCATGATCGATAAGGGTGACTGATCTGTGAGAGAACGGAACAACGTAAGTTCAGATTTCAAGAATCAATAGATCAGCACGAAAGAGTTCAAGAAAGATAGAAATATTTCCTAAAAGTTCGGCAGCCTCTCGAAGATAAGTACAGACGTCTCCGTACCGATCCATAAGACTCTACTAAACCTGCTCATGACCGTTGAGTCCTATGTAACCTAAGCTCTAATACCAAAATGTCACGACCCCAAATCCCAACCGGCCGTGAGGGTGCCTATCATTGAACTAGGCTAGCAAACTACAGCATGTTCACAATTTCTTTTAAAATCCCAATAAAGTTTCAAGCATTTCATAAAATATACAGAAATTACTAAATATAATAGGCCAATGTACAGTGCCACCAACCCCAAAACCCGGAGCCAACATGTCATGAGCATCTAGAAGAATAAGCCAAAATATACTATTATAATACAAAACCTCCGAATGAAAGCCAGATACAACAAGGGAAAAACAGAGATGCTGCTGACGCTACCTCTATATCCCGCAATCCAGATCCGCGCGGAATAAATGGCTAAGGCTCGATATCTGCACCTGAATCTGCACACAGAGGTGCAGGGAGTAATGTGAGTACGCCAACTCAGTAGTAAGGAAAATAAATCAAGTCTAAGCGGCAAGGAAACACACAAAAATCAATGCCATCAAATCACAATATACACAACCTTACTTTCCAAAAATATAAACATCAATATACAAAATCATCATGCCTTAAAACAACCTTAAGAAAAAGTACTTTAAAGAATGCACATTTTTAAACACTTCAAACCGGAAGATTTATTATGAAAATAAATGTAGTAAAATCATAAGTAGCCCCTCGGGAAAAAACATGTATCATACCAGCCCCTCGGGCATGCCTCACATTCACTCAGCACCTCAGCATCAGCAGCACCTCACAATCACTCATGCCTCCCAATCACTCGTCGCTCGGCACTCGGTGCGCTCACTGGGGGTGTGTACATACTCCGGAGGGGATCCTTAAGCCCAAGCGCTAATATCATTGAGTACCTCGCCATCATTCTTGGCCCTCGTCCACACTCATCAGAACCACTCAAAAGGCCCCTCGGGCGAAATCAGTAAAAATAGGGTACTCGACCCAAAACATCAATTTAAATCTCATGTAGTGTAAATCAGGCTGAGTTTTGAAAAAACAGTATGCACAATGAGGCTTAGTGAAATCATCAATAAATAGTGAGGAAAAACAGCAGTAAGAAGCCCCCAAGGGGTCTAAACAGATCGGCAAGAGGCCCCAAACATGGCTTATAGCCCAAATATTTCATAAATCTTTAGAACATAATTTAACATAAGGTTTTGAGTAAAATATGCAACTCATTAGTTGTCGCGGAGAGGACCTAGTCCAATCCAAAAATCAGTATGCGCCACATACTCGTCATCCGACATGTGTGCCTTTCTAAAATCAGTGAGAATTATGTAGTTCGGGGTTCCTTTCCCTCAGGATACGATTTAACCATTACTTACCTCTACCGAGCCACAACACTAGTTTGCAATGCCCTTGCCACTCAAATTGGCTCCCGATTTCTCCGAATCTAGCCAAAACCAGTTTAATATCATCAATAAATATCAAAGGAACTCAACCCAATCGAAAACTATCGAATTATACAAGAATCTCAAAATTCGGCATAACCCGATCCCCGGGCCCACATCTCGGAATTCGATAATTTTTACATTATTAGAAACCTCGTCCTCCCACGATTCTACTCATACCAAAATCAACATAATCGGATCACAATTGCCTACTCAAAACCTCAAAAGAAATTCCAATTATCCACCCCTTCTTCCAAACATTTTCCTACTTAAATCCTTCAATTTTCATGCCTAATCCGAACAAAATAGCATAGAAACGATGTTAATAACCAGAGAAGTTACCTTCACTGAAGAATGGCGAGTTCTTTTCTTCAAATTTCCTTCAAAGAACTCCTCCCGCATGCAAAAATGGTGAAAATGAGAGAACTTTCACGGAGGCCCTTTTTATACTGTTTCTGCCAGCATTTCCACACCTACGGACACTTAGTCGCACCTGCGGACCCGCGCCTGCAGTACTAGGTGCACACCTGCAGAATCCCACTTAACGGACCAAATTCGCACCTGCGGCCAATCCACCGCACATGCGGCTTCGCAGGAGCGGCCAAAACTTCGCACCTGTGACATCGCACCTGCGGCTACCCATCCGCAGGTGCGGCCAACACCAGAAATCACACCAGCAACTATTTCTGCAAATTTTCCATGTTCAAAATCCCGCTAACCATCTGAAATCAATACCGAGCCCCTCGGGGCCCCTACCAAACATACCAACACACGCCATAGCATTATTCCAACTTAGTCGAGCCTTCGAAACACCAAAATTACATCAAATTCAAGCCGAAACAAACCAAAACACCTCTGATTGACCTGAAATTTTGGAGACATATCCAAAATGACATTATGAACCTGCTCCAACTTCCGGAATTCCATTCCGACCTCGATAGCCTATTTTCCACTGCCAACCGGAAATCGTCAAAAACTAACTTTCGCCAATTTAAGCCTAATTCTACACCGGACATGACAAAAATATTCTGAACACACTTCTAAGTCCCAAATCACCTGATGAAGCTATGCGAGCCATACAATCCGCATTCCGAGGTGGTTTACCAATAAGTCAACTCTCAATTGACTTTCTCAACTATTAGGCTACTTTAAGAGACTAAATGCCTCAAGTCTTACCATAACCACTCCGGACCCAACACAACAAAAATAGGCTAGCAATATATAACAAATGCAGAAATGGGGGAAACATGGCAAATCTCACGGAACGACCGGCCGGGTCATTACAGTCACCCCACTAGGGATTAATGCAGGTATGTTTCAATCTTCAACTAATATTAAGAGTAATGTAGGTCAAATTCCATTTGCTAATTTACGTTTAAATCCTAAGAACCACAATAGAAATCTACTCATTAATACCACTCTAGTAAATCCCGTTAATAACAAAATTATACATCCATCTTTGTTATCTCTACCAGACTCAAATACAAAATTAAAAATTAATGCTACAAAACATGACAAGTGTGACATGAAAATCGACGTGGCTAGTAACCATAGCCTTCATAGCCGTTTGGCAACAAACGAAACTGGCCAATCCAAATGCATGCCAATAATTCCTCTACCCCCGGTAATGAAAGCCTATTAAAGGTTAATCCCTCACTCTCCACCAATTCTATAATGAATCAAGCTACAAACAACGCAAACATTAAATTTAAACACACAACAAATCACTACATGGTCGACTCGCTAACACTTACTACATTCGAACAGATGGCATACACCAGTCTGCCAAATAGGCTCACAACCAATAACACCACACACGATGAAGATACAATATCTATCTCTACTCTTACAAATACCACTGCCACAAGAAACTTCCATATCCAGCCTAAAGATATTGCCAACGAGCACTCAATATGGCCAACCCACCTCTCCCACAAAATTCAACTACAGGAAACAACCAGTTGTTGTTCATCCAACCTCCCCTCCCACAGGACCACCTACCCTTTTCATGTGTGGAACAAGCCCTGGTGGGACATGCCATAACCTTCAGCTTGATCCTGAATGGTCAAGAGACAATCATCATTCTACAAAACTCTCATTTTCTAGCTCAACTCGTTTCGGAAGGAATGAACATGGCTATGAACAATTACATGAACCACGTTTGGATGAACAACATACTCCACCCCCTTGCCCCCTCAATGACACTGAACCATGCCCAAGAAATGAGGAATCGGTGGAATCTCCAAGTCATTAAAACCCAATCCAGTCCCAACAAATACCTGTGAATCTACCATTTTTTCCACCGGGGGAGATAGCCAACACCAACCCTATATTCATTCCTTTGACATTTCTAGTAGAGTCAACAAAAAATCAACCCATGCATGCACCAACTCTATCAACCCCCCCTCATCCCTTAAACCAAACTGCCCCACCACAGAATCCACCCATCATCCCCAAGTTCCAGCACCTCACAACGCTCATCAACCAGAGGACAGCCAAACGGAGGAGGAATGAGAGATAAATCTACTAAGATCCGGTCCAGTCCTAGAATTTTCAAGGTTAAACAAGGTAAATGTTTACTTATTCAGGGATCAAAGGGAGAAACTCTACGTACTGAGTTGTCCATCAATGATGTCAAAGTTTAGAATGGATGTGAGACCCCCACGGGACCCCATGGTAGGCAACCATGCAATGATCCTTGTCCTAAGAATGAGGAGGAACCCAATACCCCGAGTCCAGAGGGAAAATGGGCAACCAAACAATCTTGCATCGATGTTTAGGACAACCAAGGTGCTAATATGGAACATACAAGGTGGGAATAATGACAACTTCCGAGTGAACTTTAGAGAAATGTTGGACACTCATCGCCCTTGCATGGTTATATTTCTTGAGACTAGGATGGAAATCCACTTATCCCTGCTCAATGACTTCAATTTCTCCCAGATGATAGAGATCCCTAGTGATGGTCAATCAGGTGGTATAGTGCCCCTGTGGGATACCAACATGGTTAGGGTTCATGATTATGTTAGGAACAATAATTAAATTCACGCTTCAATTGAGGTATTCCCAAATCACTCTACTTGGTTATTCTCCTCTATTTATGCTAGTACAAGATTTTCATCTTGTTGTAGCATGTGGAATAATATTGAGAATATTAGTAAAGACCACATGGGTCCCTGGCTTCTAGGGGGAGACTTTAATAAAGTCCTAAACTCCAGTGAAAAATTTGGGGTAATCAAACCAATAGAAAACGTAGCAAATTGTTTAGGGATACTGTAAACCATTGTAACCTAATTGACCTAGCTTACAAAGGTTATAAGTATACATGGTCCAATAAGAGAAAATTTAACAAAGGACTTGTCACGGAACATTTGGATAGGGTTTTTGCTAATGATAAATGGGTTACCCAATTCCCCAAATTTGTAGTTACTCACCTCCCTAAGACTAATTCGGACCATAAACCCCTCCTAATAAATCCAAGGCCAAAACCTGTTAGTAAAAATGTAAGACCCTTCAGGTTGGAAACAATTTGGTGTAGACACCCGGATTTCATCAATGTAGTAAATAAATATTGGTCAAACAATGATTTAACCCATGCTCATAGTTATTTTAGGGATCTGGCCATTGAGTGGAAGACCAACATTCGGTGACATTTTTAAAAAGAAAAGGAGAATTCTTGCTAAGCTTAATGGAATGCTCCCCACACTATCCAAATAGTTGCTTCATCCAAAACCTTGAATCTAACCTTCAATTAGAATACAACAACACCCTCCATATGGAACATGATTTTTGGAAGCTCGGGTCTAGAATCTCTTGGATGAATGATGGGGACGCTAACCCAAAATATTTCCATATTATAGCTACCAATAGAAAACGTCAAAACACTGTAACTCATTTCATTAAAGATGATGGTAGTAGGGTTTATGAGCCAAACGACATTCTAGATCATACTACTTCTTTTTTTATGAATTCTTTTACCACCTCTAATGATCACTCCCCTAATAATCTCTTTGATAGTACCTTCTGGAGGGGGAACATCATTAGACTAAATAGTCTAGATAACCCTCTCACTGATGTAGAAATTTCAAAGGCTATATTCTCATTTAAGCCCTACAAAGCCCCTGGCCCCGATGGCATCCATCCTTATTTCTATCATAAATATTGGCATATTGTGGATTAATACGTTATTATGTTTTGCCACAATGCCTTCACCTCTCAAAAGCTACCCGAAGGAACAAACGAAACTCTCCTCTATCTCATTTCAAAATTCCCTAACGCAAATAATCTAAGGAACTATAGACCTATTGGCCTTTGTAACACTTCTTACAAAGTTGTTACAAAAATCATTGTGAATATATTAAAATATTACATCCCTTACCTTATTAGCCCCATGCAAATAAGTTTCATTAAAAATCGTAGAGCTAGTGATAATGCCATAATTATATAAGAAATTATGCAAAATATTATTAACTCTAAGAAGAACATTTTTGACTTAATTATCAAGCTTGACCTGTGAAAAAACGTTTGACAGATTGGAATGGTCTTTCATATATAAAACCCTCAAATTCTCCAGTTACCCCCAAAATTAACAAACCTAATCATGCATTGCATTACTACCAGTTCAATGTCTATCCTTGTAAATGGAGCAAGAACTAATTCCTTCCTCCCTACTAGGGGAATTCGTCAGGGTGACCCAATGTCCCCTTATATTTTCATCTTCTGTGTGGAACTCCTCTCGCAACTCATAAATCATCAAGTTAAAATTCTCAATTGGGACCCCATTAATATCAATCCTAGGGGTCCCTCATTCTCCCATGTCCTTTTTGCAGATGATATTACCCTTATGGGCAATGCCAATAAAAAAACAACCAAGTCCATGAAGAACTGCCTTGACCTTTTCTCTGAAGAACCTAGCTTGGTAATCAACAAAGATAAGTCAAAGATAATAATCCCTAAATATTTCCCAAAGGACCTTCTGACTCTCCTCACAACCACCTTTGGCATAAAAACAACTTATGTGTTTGGAAATTACCTAGGCTTCCCTATTCTAAATCATAAGCCTAAATCAAAAGATTTTCAATATCTAATCGACAACATACATTCTAAATTGTCTCATTGGATGTGCCCATTCATCAACATGGCTGGCAGAACTACATTGGCTTCTAGTACTCTCAATGTCATCCCCTCTTATGCCATGCAATTCACAATTCTCCCCCCAAAAATAACCAAAAGTATAGACAAAATCCAAAGAGACTTCCTTTGGGGTTCAACACCTACCTCTAGGAAATTGCATCTTATAAGTTGGAATAATATAACTAGGGACAAAAAATGGTGGTTTAGGTCTCAAAAAAGCTAATTCCATTAATATGGTTTCTCTAGCAAACCTTGTTTGGCGCCTCCTTCAAAACCATAATAACCCTCGGTGCCAACTCATTAGGGCAAAATATGCACACTCTAGGTACACTAGGAGTACTTCTTTTATTTGGCAAGCTATTAACAAGGGCTGGGAACTTTGTAATAAAGGCCTTCTTTTGCATCCTTCAAAAAATTCTAACATAAACATTTGGCATTCCAGATGGATTTACAATTAAAATCCCCTAAGAACAATCATTTCAGGGCCCTTGACACGTACAAATGAGAACCTAAGAATTTCGGGCATTTTTAAAATGGGAAATGGTACCTAAGAAATATTTCATTTATCGTTCACAGGGAGATCACTCATCTCATTAATGCAACCCCCACTCCATCTAATGACACAAATTGGGACAGATTCAGTTATATTCATAGCTCCAATGGCATATTTACTACTCAGTCTTGCTACACCTTACTTGACAAGGATCATTCGTCTATCAAAAACTTCGACTGGATTTGGCATCTCAAATGCCCTAATAAATTATAGTTCCTATTGTGGAAATGCATGCACAATCGACTTCCTTGTAGATCGTACTTAGCACACCTAGGTATGAACATAAGCGTTACATGCACGAGTTGAAAGGGCACTGAGGATACTACATGCATCTTCTTATTATGCCCCATTGCTCGCAATTTTTAGCATGACCTAGGTATAAATCATAATAATCTTGTTAATCTGGATAACTGGTTAGAGGATTTAAA
Organism: Nicotiana knightiana; assembly: GCA_005239525.1. NCBI lineage: Eukaryota > Viridiplantae > Streptophyta > Magnoliopsida > Solanales > Solanaceae > Nicotiana > Nicotiana knightiana. Next base: position 28,690 of record MDKJ01242820.1, on the reverse strand, counting down.
AGATATTGTCACAGTCCAAAATAGAAACAATACTAAATGGGACACCCTATTCCCATACGCTATCTGGAACATTTGGACAAATAGAAACAACAACAATTTAAACACCTTACAAATCTATATGAACGTCCCAAATTTGATGCATCAAGCACGATAATATATATTTCTCACTTAAAAACACACCGATCACTAGGAAAGTCAATGTCAATATCAAATGGCGTAAACCACCCAAAAATTGGTTCAAACTTAACTGTGATGGAGATTTCTCAGGTATTGATAAATTAGCAGGTATATGAGGGGTCATCATAGATTCCAATGGAGACTGGATTTTGGGTTATCACAAGACAACCCATGCAATTTCTTCCGTACATGCAGAGGTTCTAGCCTACTAGAGGGGCTAAATTTTCCATTTAATCAAAACTAAACAAGCTTGAGATTCAAACTGACTACACGGACGTCATAAACCTTATCTCAAACACGGGAAACCACTTTTCTAACTTAATTATTGAATGCAGATGGTTGATGATGTAGCTGAAGCACCCGATCCCGAGGCATAACTTTAGGGAGGCCAATGGAGCAGCTCAGCTTCTAGCCAAGGAGGCTGCAAGAAGTACAATACCTACCCAACTCTATCAACATGCTCGCCCACCTTTTTGTTAGATCACAGACTGGAAAAGGAAAAGCATAGTTTTTGTTATTTTGTTAAAGAACTTCCTATCAACGTTTGTAATAGTTTAGCCACTATGGGCAATGTTAATGCCTTGAAACAATCTTTATAGGGCCCTGTAATATGTTTTTGGTTAAGTATATATAATATCTATCCTTTCTGTTCAAGATAAAAAAACCTTAGCTGGAATTCACTCGTGATATTATGTTAATTAAGGAAGAATTGTCTCGTCTAGCAAACATGCTGATCAAACAAGTTGATCAATCTGCATTAGTTCTGAATTTTGCATGATGTACATTCTCAAGCTTTGGCTTTTCGCGTTGTCACATAAAATATGCCATTAGCGTGTTATGTTGTCCGTTTTATTTTATTTCTTTCTTTATTTTTTAACCACTAAAATGCATGTTTTCTACTTATCAGAGCAAATGTTATAAGTATAACAAGGCCTTCGTTTTCCTTTTAAACATTCTTTTGTTAATTGGTCATCCTGGTTGCTTATCATATTTGATTTTCCTATCTGCTGAAGGAAAGGGAAACATATTTACTATAATTGAGTTTTCCTTTTTGTAGAAAATAATTATAAATATCTCATATTTGGCTAGTCCATTTTCTTATAGGAAAATATTTGTACTTCTATAAATTGAGGATTCTTCATTCTCATTTAGCAGCATCTACAGTGTGGCCATACGAGGTTTGAGAGTCTTATTTAGGGGGGAGAATTACGGGACAAGTTATCCTGCCACTTGTGTTTGCCTTTTTGTGAGGTTATTTTGATATTTTGTGCTCTCTTTTATAAAGTGGATTGCTAATCTCTACCATGGATATAGGGCTAGTGACCGAACCACGTCAAATATTTATATCTGTTTTGGTATATTTATATTTTGTTTTCTTCTTTATCCTCGTTGAAGGTTTGCTTTACTAGCTTCCGCATGACAACCTGATTATTTTGATCCAAACAAGTGGCATCAAAGAGAGGGTCAAGAAAGGCTCATCTTGGCAGATTTAGCTCGAGTAGCAACCAAATTGATGGTAATCGTGATTCTTAGTTGAGAAATTTGACCGGAGTGCTACTCCTCAGACAAACTTTTTGGCAGAGATTTTGAGATGCGACTTGTTGAAGAGTATGTGAAGAAGGTCGTTCAACTTTATTTTGTTAGAATGTTCAAGCCAAGGGAGAAAATTGTTAAGTGGTTGTCCTGGTTTCTTATCATATTTGGGTTTCCTATAAGTTGAAGGAAAGGGCAACATATTTACTATAATTGAGTTTTCCTATTTGTAGAAGAAAATTATAAATCTCTCATATTTGGCTAGTCCCTTCTCTTGTAGGAATATTTGGACTTCTTTAAATTGAGGATCTTTCTTTCTCATTTAGTAGCATCCACAATGTAGCCATACGGGATTTGAGAGTCTTGTTTGGGAGAGCGGGTGGGGGGGGGGGGGGGGGGGGGAATTACAAGATAAATGTTAACCCGCCACTTATACTCTCCTTTTCGTAAGGTTGTTCTCTAGCTATTTTGTACTCTCTTTTATATTATAACGACCAGATTGGTCATTCTGAGAGTTTATCCCTATTTCCCCTATTTCTGCCTTATTATGTGTTGTTCGGCTCCTTTATGTTGTGTTGGTATGGTTGGCTCGGGTTCTGAGTGATTGTGGAGAGGAATGAGACACTTAGTCTCTTATGTTGGTGATTTAGTTGGAAAAGTCAACGGGAAGTTCACTTATAGGAAAATGATCTCGGAATGCATTTTTATAGCTCGAATAGCTTCATTAGGTGATTTGGTACTTAGGAGTGTGTTCGGAATGTCATTCTGAGGTCCGAAGTAGATTTAGGCTTGAATTGGTGAAATTGGATTTTTGGTAGTTTTCGGTCGACAGTGGAAAATTAGCTATCGGTGTCGGAATGGTATTCCGGAAGTTGGGATAGGCTCGTACTGTCATTTGGGATGTGTGAAAATTTTTAGGTTATTTGGACGTGGTTTGAGTGGTTTCGGCATCGTTAGCGAATTTCAAAAGTTTAGAAATTCTTAGGCTTGAATTATGGATGTATTTGGTGTTTTAATGTTGTTTTTTGTGTCCCGAGGGTTCGACTATGTTCGGGTGATCACTTATGACTTGTGGGTATCATTGGTAGAGGTCTCGTGGGCCTCGGGGTGAGTTCGGATGGCTGTCAGATTGATTGTTTGGCACTTAAGGAATGTTGGTGTTGCTGTTCTGTGATTTCCGCAGATGCCGAGAGGTGGCTGCAGGTGCGGTCACCACAAGTGAGGATGATTCATTGCAGGTGTCGCGTTTGGGCTAGTTGAGGTGCATCATAGATGCGGAGATGTTACCGCACATGTGAGCCCACAGGTACGGAAAAAGGGAAATTAAAGGGCGTCGCAGATGCGCACTAGGGACAGCAGGTGCGGGTCCGCAGGTGCGATAAAGAGGCCGCAGATGCGGCAATCGCTGGGCAAGTCATGTATTTGAGGGGTCTTTTGTGGTTGGATTTTGATACGAACTCGTGAGAGTGTAAGGATTCTAGTTTTTTTTTTATTTATCGGAATCCGAGACGTTGGCCCGCGGGTCGGGTTTGGCCAATTTCAGTATTTTGGATGTAATTTGGTTATTTTCGAGTAGGCTTTGTTCCTTCAGCTTATTTTGATGATATGAATCTGATTTTGAATAGATTTGGGACAAATTGAGGCTGAGTCAAGTGGAAATGGCAATGCGGAGTAGATTTTCATCCGGTTTGAGGTAAGTAATGATTGTAACTCTTATTTTGAGGGTATGAAACCCCGGACTTCACATTGTATCACTGTTTTGGAGTGACGCACATGGTAGATGGAGAGTGTATGGTGTACACGGTTGGGGGATTGTGAGTTGGTCCATCCCGTGAAAACAATTAAGTTGCTTATTTGATTATAAATCATATGGTTTTTCATGTTTCAAATATTATTACTATGTTTTGGGCGGAATGTCGTATTTGGGCCTCGTGCCAAGTGTTTGGACCCCTTGGGGGATTTTTACTACTATTCCTCACTATGTTGACTATGATTTACAATTATTCATATTATGTTTAGTTGATTTCGAAACTCAGTCTTATTTACATTATTTTGAGTTATAAAATGATACTTTGGGTCGAGTACCCCGTGTTACTGATAGCCCGAGTGGCTTTTTGAGAGATTTCTAACTGAGTGAGGCCAAGGGCCTATGTTGTGAGGATATTATGGGATCGGGCTACAAGTAGCAACATGTCATTGATAGGCCGTGTGCCAGAGTGATTGATGCCATTATTTTGCTTGTTATAGCGCTTAGGCTGAAGGAGCCCCTCCGGAGTCTGTACACCCCCAGTGAGCGTAGGTACCTACTTAGTGCCGAGTGACGAGTGATTGGGAGGCATGCGTGACTGTGAGGCTTCCCAGGAGGATGATACCGAGTGATTATGAGGCATGCTGAGTGACTGATTCTGAGTGATGATATGTGTATTGGTAAAAAAGAGTTTCACACGTAAGCCAGCTTTTGACAACTGAGCCAGTCACGTGGACACAGGAAAACGCAACAGCTGGATGTGATTCTTTAAAGAGATACGGTACAAAGAGACACGGTTCAGTAAACCCACGAACTTATCAGCCACGGAAAACTCAACTTGATCAAAATGGGAGAGAGGCACGGTCAGAATGAATCTAGACAAAGCTACGGGCAAATACAAGGACGCACAATTGATTACTCGAAGGTTATGTAACTGAACCCCAATTACCGTTATCCTTTGTAACGCCTTATTAATGTTATAATTAGTCATTAATGAGTAACCATATAAAGAGTCGTACGTTGTTAGAATCTCCTATATAAGAGAGGGGAATACAGCTTGTAAAGGCATCTTATTCTCGAATACAATTAACTTCGATTTTTTTATTTCTGCAATACTGTCTATTATTAATTTTTCCTCATTACTTGGATTATCATTAACCCGTATTCATCTTAAAAATAAGCTTTAGTCAAAGGGTCTAATTCTTTGGTTAAACAGATTGGTTCCGTTACCGGGAATCTGATAATCTTTGTTTACTTTTCAAGTGATATCCTCTGAATTATGTCAAACTCCAATGACAACAACCAGCAAAAGAGTGGAACCCCAGTTCCATCGCCTTCAGGAACTCCACGTGGTTCGAGGGAACAATCCCCAGAAAGGTCCAATAACAACAATGGTGATAATGATCAAACTGTGGAACAAGATCCTGTAAAGAAAATGATTGCAGAGTATGTGAGCCAAGCTTTGCAAATATTAGTGAGAGGATTACCGGCCGCATTACCTACACCGCCGATGCCACCCCCCAATAAACACCATCACCATGGAAAATCCTCAGTCTGGGTTGGGAAACTCAAGAAGAGGAGATACTCCTAATGAATCTGTTGAAATGAGACTAGGTATATCTAATAACTCAGAATTACAAAATTTACTGCTAACCATGCAGAAACAGATGAAGGAGCAGAACGACCGCATTGAACAAATTCCTGGAGTACCACCTATCATCAAAGGCATCAATGTTAATAGATATTCTCAACAACCTCGGAAGCCAAGTGCGGCACCCTTGCCTATACCCAAGAAGTTTAAAATGCTTGACGTTCCCAAATATGATCGAAAAACTGACCCACGCGACCATGTGAGTGCTTTCACTACTGGGGTAAAAGGCAACGACTTAACGAAACAAGAGATTGAATCAGTCCTTGTCGAAACATTTGGGGAAACACTTACCAAAGGAGCCCTAACCTGGTATTCTCTTCTCCCTGAAAATTCTATTGACTCTTTCGTGGAGCTTGCAAATTCGTTTATAAAAGCACACTCTGGTGCACAAAAAGTTTAGAAGAGAATGGAAGACATATTCAAATTAATATAACGAGACACGGAACTACTCCGTGAGTTTGTAGACATATTTCAATGAGAAAGAATGCAGTTACCCAGGGTGCCTGATAATTGGGCAGCCATGGCATTTGCAAGCAACCAAAACGATAAACACTCAGAAGCCACGAGACGACTTAAGGAAAGTCTAAGTGAATTCCCCACTATAACATGGAACGATGTATATAACAGGTACAATACTAAACTCAGAATAGAAGAAGATATCGTTTCTCGTTCGAGAGATGAAGATCATTCCAGATCCAGACGTCTTGAATCAGATAGAAGATTAGGTAAAAACAAGTACGATCCTTACTTAGGACCCTCGGGACGCGATAACTGCCCCAGGTTCGAAAACACTAGGTCGGACTATAGACCACAAGGAAGAGACATAGTCTCATCCTCGTCTAGATCCAGAAAAGATCGAGATGAACGACCTAGAGGTAGTACTCAAATTGGGGATCATATCTTTAATGTAAGTACTACTGAACTTGTCTCAATAATGAGGAACATAGGAGACAAGGTTAAGTGGCCCAAAGAGATGCGGTCAAATCCAAGCAGAAGAAACCCATATCACTAGGGATAAAGGTAAACAAGCATATATGAGGAACAGACAGGAGCCCCCAAAGCCTCCTTCTCCAAAACAAACCGTCAACGTGATACACGGGGGTGAATAAGTAAACAGAGTAATTTGCAAAACAACCAGAAAGTTCACAATTACCCATGGGAAACGGGCTCGTGAAAATATAGAAGAAGACGATATAACCTTCGATGATGCAGATATCAGTGGATTAATGCTTCCTCAGAACGATGCTCTAGTAATATCTTTACTTATTCACGACACTAATGTAAAAAGAGTGTTGATAGATTCAGGCAGTTCAGTCAATATCATTTTTCTAAGAGTCATGGAAGAAATGCTACTGGGGAATAAAGTAATCCCAAACATGAGCCATATCAGGGTTTGATAACTCTACGATTATAACAAAAGGAGAAATTGAGCTTAGCACTTATGCTGAGGGGGTGATCAAAAGTGACAGGTTCCAAGTCATCGATACTGACATGTCTTATAACGTAATCATTGGAAGGCCGTGGATCCACGACATGAAAATGATACCCTCCATGTTGCATAAGGTAATTACATTGCCCTATGAATGGGGGATTCAACAAATCAAAGGCGATCAGTAAACCGCAAGAAATATAAACCCTGTGGTACACTACAACAAGAAAACAGAGGTGGAAGAATTACGAGATAAGGGAATCTCCCAAGCAGGCAACGCCTCCCAAATGGGAATGTAAGAAATTACTACCCAAATAGGTACGGAAGGTATTATTGTTGAAATAGGTACGTAAGAAAATACCTACGAGAAGAAGAATCAAGTTATCACGGAAGGTGTACTATACCACACAGATGCAGATTCCTGACTGGACGTCATTCGTGAAATAGAGGAAGATGAGCATATCAAAACAACTACGGAAGAGCTTGAAGCTATCCCATTATCCGAACAAAAGCCTTAGAAGAAAGTTTATATAGGCACGAGGCTAGGCCCCACTCGAAGAGGTAAGTTGATTGATTACTTAAAGGCTAACGCAGACTGCTTTGCATGGTCCCACTCAGATATGACAGGCATCCCACCAGAACTGTTGACTCATAAACTAAATGAAGATCTATCCTTCGTACCTGTTAAGCAGAAGAAAAGAAAGCAAGGACCATTCAAGAACTAAGTGATCGACGAAGAGGTACAGAAACTCTTGAAGATTGGTTTGATACGATAGGTAACGTACCCTAACTAGTTAGCAAACACCGTGGTAGTACCTATATAGAATGGCAAGTGGAGAGTATGCATAGATTATTCTGACTTAAATAAAGCATGCCCCAAAGATTCATTCCCATTGCCGCATATAGATCAAATGATTGATGCCACAACATGTCATGAATTATTAAGCTTCTTAGATGCATATTCTGGCTATAATCAGATTAAAATGAATCCCTCAGATGAGGAAAAAACTTCCTTCATTACAAACAGGGGGACTTACTGTTATAAACTTATGCCTTTTGACTTAAAAAATGTTGGAGCCACCTACCAAAGGTTAGTGACTAAAATGTTCCAAGAACATCTTGGAAAGACGATGGAAGTCTATATTGATGACATTTTAGTAAAATCAACACATGCACAAGACCATTTCCAGCACCTCTCTACTGATTTTGATATTTTACGCAGGTATAATATGAAGTTAAATCCAGAGAAATGCGCTTTTGGAGTGCAATCAGGCAAATTTTTGGGTTTCCTTGTATCAAACAGAGGAATATAGGTAAATCCTGCTCAAATTAAATCCATAGAGGAAATACCTGGTATTTTAACAAATAAAAAGGAAGTTCAAAGACTGACAGGGAGAATAACAGCTTTGGGTAGGTTTATTTCTAAATCTTCTGAAAAAAGTTTTAAATTCGTCTCAGTTCTCAAAAAGCATAATAAGTTCGAATGGACTGAAGAAGGTCAGCAAGCCCTCAAGAATCTGAAGATTTATCTATCGAAACCCCCACTGCTTTCAAAGCCAAAAGAAGGGGAAAGATTGCACATCTACTTAGTTGTCTTAGAAATTGATGTAAGTGCAGTATTGGTAAGAGAAGAAAAAGGTAAAAAATCACCGGTCTATTATGTAAGTAAAACTTTGCTAGATGCTGAGACTAGATATCCACATCTGGAAAAGTTAGCCTTAGCTTTAATAATGGCATCTACAAAATTACGACCCTATTTTCAATCCCACCTAATCACCGTTGAGTCCTCGTATCCTTTAAAAAATATTTTGCGTAAACAGGATTTGTGAGGAAGATTAGCCAAGTGGGCCATAGAATTAAGCGAGCATGAAATAATATATCAGCTTAGGACTGTAATTAAGTCTCAAATACTAGCTGGTTGCTGAATTTAGTAATAGCATTGTATCTGAAGTATAAAAAGAGTTACAACTCTTTAACGATGTTAATCCAAGCCTACTTGTTCACCAATGGTTCTTCAAATATAAAAGGCGCCGACTTAGGCATAGTCTTGATATCACCCCCGGGTGAAAAGACATGGCAAGCTATCAAGTGTCGTCATATAACTAACAATGAAGTAGAGTACGAAGTTGTTATTGCAGGGCTTGAACTCGCACCGAAGCTCTCGATCGAGCAAATTGTGATCAACAATGACTCCCAACTAGTAGTAAATCAGATACAGGGGACTTACATCGCTCGAGAGACTAGAATGCAACAGTATCTTGAAAAAGTGCGAGAACTCGTGAGACAATTCAAAATATAGAAGGTAATGCAAATACCTAAAAAGGAAAATGCAGAAGAAGATGCATTAGCTAACCTCGCAGCAGTCACGGAAGTAACGAACAAAGACAATACAATTGTCGTTCAACTATTTCATTCAATAATAGATCAGAACAGGAATGAGGTAACTTTCAACAACCTAACACGGGACTGGAAAAACGAAATTCTTAATTTTTTTCAGAATGACACCGTAGCTGAAGATAGGAAAGCAGCTCAAGCACTTTGCCGCAAAGCTGCATGGTACTGCCTTATTCGCAACTCACTTTATCACAAGATGTTCGAAGGACCCCTAGCTAAATGCCTCGGACCTAACCAAACAGAATTTGTGATGAAAGAAGTCCACGAAGGAGACTATGGAAATCACTCAGGGGCAAGATCCTTAGTGAAAACACTAATCAGAGCTGGATAATATTGGCCTAAGATGGAAGAAGAAGCCGAGAATTTCGTATCCAAATATGATAGATGACAAAGGTTTGCAAATAACATGCATCGACTAACAGAATTATTACATATAGTAATATCCCTATGGCCTTTCATGAAATGGGGAATGGACAGAGTGGGACCTCTTCCGACAGTTAAAGGACAGGTACGGTTTTACTCGTACTAACCGACTATTTCACAAAATAGGTAGAGGCATAAGAGTTCAAACAAGTGCGAGAAAAAGGAAGCTAAAAGCCTCTTATGGAGAAAAATAATATGCCGCTTTGAAATACCAAAGGAAATCATGTGTTATAATGGCCCACAATTCATAGGCTCGCAAATCACAGAATTCTTTGAAAGTTGGCAAATCAAGCGGATCATATCAACGTCGTACCACCTCGTGGATAATGGTCAAGATGAGTCAACAAATAAGTTCATCATCAACAATCTAAAGAAGAGGCTGGATAAAACCAAAGGAAATTGGCCTGATGAGTTACCAGCAGTACTATGGGCATACAGAACAACTTCAAAGTTAGCCATGGGAGAAACTCCATTCGCACTTGTTTATAACTCAGAAGCCTAAATACCCGTGGAGATTGGCGAACCAAGCATAAGGTTCTCAACAGCCATGTAAGGTGAAAATGACGATGAATTAAGGACCAACATGGACCTGCTCGAACCATGGAGAGAAGCATCATTAATATGGATAGCAAGTCAAAAACAAATCATAGAGAGTTATTACAACCGTAAAGCTCATCTCAGGTACTTTAATATTAGGGACTTCGTCCTCACGAAAGTCTTTCAATCAACGAAAGAAGCAAGTGCAGGAAAGCTAAATCCAAACTGGGAAGGACCTTACAAAATCCGAGGCATAGCTGGGAAAGGCGCCTATGAGTTGGACGCTATGGACGACAGAGCTCTACCAAAAAGCTAGAACGTCATCCATCTAAAGAAGTATTACTTCTAAAAGAAAATAATACCCCACGTCAGGTATCACATGTTAGATCTTATTTTGAACATTTAAAATTTTACTAACTTTTTTAGATGATAGGCACAAAGCTAACCTATCACTAGATGATGATATTAGACCTGCAAAGACGCGAGGAAATAACACAATTCCCGGTCTAAGGTTACACTTTCTGATGGACGTTTTAAAAGGGTTAAGCAGTCATCATCTAAAAAATCTATATACCTTCGAGTCTGGAATGTTTTTACTTTTCAAAAATAGGACCACAAGGAAGGAATAATCAAGTGCTCGAGATTTCATTCTTCAAAGATCAAACACTTGGGGGACTATACAGTATGGAAGGCTAAGACAAAGCAAAGAAGACTATCATAAAGTCAAAAGATCGAGCCTGAAGACCCAAGTGTTGTAACAAAAATAGTTAGGGGTAAAAGATTATCATCAATGTACTCATTCAAAAAATTGTTCTCAAATAAAACAGATATGGATGAAAGATCTAAATCCTTGTATGTGTTCAAGAAACTGTTATCAAATAAAAATAGTTACGAATAAGAAAACATTTCCCTCGTACTTATTAGAAAACTATTTCCAAAACAGTTGCGGGTAAAAACCCCAATCTTTATAAAACTGTTACTAGTAAAAAACAAATGTTTCCTTGTATTAATATCGAAAAACTATTACCTATGAAAAACAGTTACGAAATACAAGTGTATATCAAATCTGTTAAACAAAAACAGTTGCAAACATGAGTTTCAGATGATAACCAAACACATGTAAAATGTCATGGAAGTTCAAACAAAAAACATTCCTTGGAAACATTCTTAAACATGTGTAAAATTCCTATCACTCTATTGCATTATCATGAAGTTGAGACGTCTTCTTCATGTCAATTATAAAGGGCCCTCTTCCATAAACTATGCCTATTACAAAAAGGCACACATTTGATATGACACCGTGTTTATTATAAAAAAGGTACGAGTAGTCTAAAGCATTCCCCATGTAAAACTAGATAGTAAAACTAAAACCTCGAAAAATGAATAATGCAAAAGACTTAAAGAGTGAAACAGAAACTCAACAAAAGTCGAACTAACATTTATATATTAAAATGGCTAAAATTAAGTATTAACATATACTTAGCCGTATAAAATTTTTATATATACATTGTGGGGCCCCTAAGTTGTCATTTGAGGACTTAAAGGAAATCCAAATTAACCCCCGACGGGACTGGGGGTAACCACCAATTGATACAAAGAAAAAGAAAAAAGGGGATAAACCATCTAAATCTTTTCAAGAAAGGGGTTGATTTCAATGGCAGAAGGAGCGGGAGCAACTGGGGATGAAGAGGCATGAGCGGCTGGAATCTCACCATCAGGTGAAGAGAGGTTATGACCTTGTTGAGCCTTCTCCATGGCTTCCTTAGTTTTGGCTATTTCAGCACTAAGGTCAAAACCCTCTTGATTCATTTCCATCAATGTGTCAAGGCGAGATTTCATATACGCCCAGCTCACATCGACAATAGCCACCTCTTCCAAATGTTCATAACCCTTTGCCCATACTTGAAGCTCAGCTCTCAGTCCGTCGTTCTCCGCTTCCGCAGCTTCATGGGCGACCCTTAATGGAACAATTGACTCCTCTAAAGTTTGAGCTTTTTCTAAACCCCTTCAAAGGTCTTCTTGAGTACGAGTGAGTGATTTCACGAGCTTGCCTGAGTATTCCTCCTTCTGCCCCAACAAGTTCTTCAAGTCTCTAATCTCCTCTGAGGCACGGGACAGCTGCCCTGCGAATGAAAACTCCAGAACACTCTTATCTTTATCAGCTTGACTGCAAGAAGCCCTCTCCACTTCCAGTTCTGCTGCCATGAGTTTCATATGCTGCTTCAAGGTACTCATTTCCTCTTCTGAAGCATCCATGTCAATCCTTAGGCTATCATATTGTGCTCTCCAATTATCAACATCATCCTGCAACTCTTTTGTCTCTTGGTCTGTGATTGAAATCCTCTTCATAAGCTCCATGCGTATAAGGTTAATCTAAAATAAATAAACCAGTAAAATATGGTAAATCTAATATACGAGAGTGAAATAGGATAACTTGCACCATACCTTCAATGAAGTATGCACGACCTCATTGGCCCATGTAAGACCACCGTGGCTGGCTAGCTTTACTTTCTCAGAGGGACCTATCAAAGGTCTGAGCCACACTTCGGGCTCACCCGTTTTCTTGAAAAGATTCCCCTCAGTGGGGGCCTCTATTACCACCTGCCACATCTCTCTACTGGAAGACCCTACTTCCCCAACGGAAGGCATGGAAGAAGGCAAAGATAGAACAACAATAGGCACGGAAGGTTGAGGAGCTGGAGAAGCCACAGGCAAAGCAGCAGGCACAGAGAGTTGAAAAGTTGAAGGAGTTACAGGAAAGCAACAACAGAAGTTAAAATAGCCAAAGGAACAGACGAAACAGCTTCTCTCAAAGAAGCAGGAAAGACAGCAGCCAAAGGGACGTTGTTAGGAGCAAGATCAACACCCTCATGAATAGGGGAATGTGAAACATCATCAAGGACAGGGGGCTCATCAGAGACACGGAAGGTGAGGCTGTAAGCTCATCATCTAAAACCATTCGCCTTCTCCGTGTCCTATGCACTAAAGCACCCTCTTCTTCCTCTTATACGGAATTAGACTCACTAATCTTACTCTTCGAGAAAGATGAACCAACAATAATTTCCTGGGCCTGAGCCAAGGACATATTTGTGAAGATCCAAAGGGGTAATCACCTGTTTTATTACCCCATTCCATACTCCCAAGGCCTTGAAAACCTCATTTGTAGTTGCCTCGATTTGTGTGCATATTCCGGGCGCGTAGCCGGACAGCTTAAATATGAAATTCTATGAAAAATTCTAAGATTTAACATTAACATGAATAAATTTGACTTCGGTCAATATTTTGAGTAAACGGACCCGGACCCGTGATTCAACGGTACCGGAGGGTCCATAGGAAAATATGGGACTTGTACGTATGCCCGGAATCGAATTCCGAGGTCCCAAGCCCGAGAAATGAATTTTTGAGTGAAATTATTTTCTGAAAATATTTAAGGAAATTGAAAATGAAATTTGATTAGAAAGTGATGGTATCGGGCCCGTATTTTGGTTCTGGCGCCCGGTACATGTCTTATTTATGGTTTAATCACTTTCTGTAGAGTTTCGTTAAAATCGGATGTCGTTTGACGTGTTTCATACTAAAAATGGAAAATTTGATGTTTTATGAAATTCGATAAAATTCATGGATTTTGAGGTTTATACGATGCATATCATGTTCTTTTGGCGATTTGATCGCACAGATAAGTTAATAGGATGTTTTTGAGGTAGTGTGTGTATTTGGTTTGGAGCCCCGAGGGCTTGGGTGAGTTTTGGATAGGCACGAATTGCATTTTTGAACTTGGAAATCTGCTAGTGTAACTGATCTGCGTAAATGCGAGCTACTCATCGCAGATGCGAAGGTTGGTCTGGGCAGGCCTGATCACAAATGCGACCAAGAGGTTTGCAAATTCAGAGGCTGGGAATGTCTGAAGGAATCGCAATTGCGAACCCCTGTTCACAATTCCCATGCCAACCAGTAGCCTGCACTGTACAAAAAATGAATTTTTACTTCATATTTCATTTTTTCTCAAACTCAAACACACTTGAGCGATTTTTCCAAGAACATGACTTCTTCCAAATCATTTGTAAGTTGGTTTTTACTTATTTATTTTAATCATTAACATCATTTAACATGTTTTCAACTCAAAAATCAGGGATTTCCATGGGTGAAATTGGGTGTTTTGGTTAGAACTTACGTTTTTCTAAAATTGGGATTTAAGTGGCTGATTATCTCCGATTTGAGATCTTTTTATATGGATAGACTCGTGAGAATACGAGGATTCTGAAAATGTATAGTTTACCCGGCTCCGAGATGCTGGCCTGGGGGCATTTTTGTCATTTCACCTAATTTCGCGCTGTAACCATGAATTTAATAGTAGAATCAGTGCAGGAGATGTTATTTATAGTATGAAGTTTATTTCAATAGAGTTGGGCCATTTGGAGTCGGATACTCGTGGAAAACGTATGGTTTCGATTTGATTGCTATACTTCGGACCCGAGGTAAGTGTTTGGTCTAAACTTAGCTTGAGGGAGTATGAGTTGAGTATAATTTGCTACTTGCTAATTGTCAAATACGATGTATAGGCATGGTGACGAGTATCTATACATTGGTGTCTAGCATGACTGTGAGTCCTTATATTGTGAATATTCTGATTTTGTGGTAATTTCCATGCTTAATTGAATTTCTATATGTTGTGAAGAATATGTGAAGGGAATTTGTAATGTTTAACTCTGTTCGAGCATTGGCTCAGATTGTAATACGAATGATGAATATATATGAGATAATTGTATCCTTTGGAGAATTAGCTCAAGTAATAGAGTAAATTACGAAATGACGTGAAAGAAAGAGAAAGAGCTACTAAAGTATACCATTGCCGGGTCATTGTTGCTTTTTATATTGTCTCCCCTTATTGGGATGTTGACATTACTGTTATTGTTCCCTTGCCGGGATTTAATTGTTTAATTGATGTTCCCTTGCCGGGATTTCTATTTTATTCTGCTTACTCCCTTGCCCTTGTTTGTGATTGTTGTTTGGGTGAGGAAGAGTGTTAAATCACGAAGGGTGATGTCGGGCACTGTTTGATATTGTGAGAAAGAGTGTTAAAGAACGAAGGGTGATGTTGTGCACTGTTTGATATTGTGAGGAAGAGTGTTAAAGCACGAAGGGTGATGCCGTGCATTGTTTGATATTGTTCCCTTGCCGGGGTTATTATTTCTATTATGTTTACAGCCTTACTCTTGTTTGTGGTTGTTGTTTAGGTGAGGAAGAGTGCTAAAGCACGAAGGGTGATGTCGTGCATTGTTTGACATTGTGAGGAAAGAGTGTAAAGCACGAAGGGTGATGTCGTGCCGTACGATGTACCATTCCGTACAGATATTCATTGATTATACTGTGAGGAAAGAGAGTAAAAGCACGAAGGGTGATGTCGTGCCATGACTTACATTGTTTACATTATACATTGCATAGTGAGGACAGGAGTAAAATAACGAAGGGTGAGGCCGTGCAAGTTTGTGATTTCTTGTCATTATTGATATGATGGCTTTGTTGTTCTTTTCCTTATTGAGATTTCTTATATGAAACTGTTATCTCCCCACAACATGTTCCCCTTCCTTTATAATGGGTTTCTCCCTATATTTCTTATATGTTGTTTATATATATATATATCTATTTATTTGAACTACACAAGTTTATTTGGTAGTCTGGTTCTAGCCTCATCACTACTTTGCGAGGTTAGGCTAGGCACTTACCAGTACATGGGGTCGGTTGTGCTGATGCTACACCTGCACTTCTTTATGTTGTGCAGATTACGCAACTGAACCCGAAGGACATCATTAGTGGGAGTATCTTCCAGCTTATCCTATAGGCTTTAAGGTATACCCGCTGGCGTTCATGGGCCTTGACGTCTCTTCCATCCCTTTGAACTCACTTCTGTCTTGTTTTTCTTCCTCTAGTTTCAGAGATAGCTATGTATTCTCTTTCTCGACTTGTATTTAGCACTCTTGTAGACAGTTCGTGAGTTTGTGACTCCAGGTCATGGGAAAGTTTACACGTTGTTGTATCATGTTCTCTTTATTTAGCTTGAGACCGTATTTATTTCCGCTGTTAAACTGTGAACCATTTAGTTTATCCTATTAAATTGATGTTAATATGCTAGTTTATCTATACACGCTGGCTTGTCTAGCGGGTTCAACGTTAGACGCCATCACGGCCCGATGGTGGGAGTTCGGGGCGTGACAAGTTGGTATCAGAGTTCTAGGTTACTTAGGTCTCACAACTCACAGACAACTTGGTAGAGTCTGAGGGATCGGTACGGAGACGTCTGTATTTATCCCTCAAATGCTGCAAAGTTAGGATGACTCCATATTTCTTTTCTTCTCTGTCGTGCGCTATGAATTCTGAGTACTGATTGAGTTTCTATTATATTTTCTCGTAGATAGCGAGGATGCGTGTTGCCCTTGGTTCCGCCCAGCAGCCTGACACTCCTGCTACGGCTCAGACTCGGGGTCAAGGTCGAGGACGAGGCCATGCTAGAGGCCAAGGTCGGGGCCAGGCTCAGCCAAGAGCAGCAGCCCCAGTAGAGGACCCTCAGTTCGAGTCTGACGAGGAGGTCCCAATTGGACCAGCCCAGGTCCCAGAGGGGTTCATAGCTACCCTAGTGCTATAGGACGCCCCTGTCCGTCTAGTCGGACTCATGGAGAATTTAGCACAGGCGGGTCTTCATCCTACAACACCATCCATCTCTCAGGCTGGGGGAGGTGCCTAGACTCCTTCAGCCCGCGTGCCAGAGAAGCTAGCTCCACAGTTTCAGACTCCGGCACCTCAGCCAGCCGGAGTAGCTCAACCGGGTATTTCAGCGCTGGTAGCAGAGAGAGCACCTGTGTCAGCAGATGCTTTTTGGAGACTGGACAGGTTCACTAAGTTATTCACTGCTACTTTTACTGGTTCACCATCAGAGGACCCCTAGGATTATTTGGACAGCTGCTATGAGGTTCATCGGAATATGGGCATAGTGGAGTCCAACGGGGTCGACTTTGCTACTTTTCTGTTATCTGGTGCAGCCAAGAGTTGGTGAAGAGACTATTTCTTAGCCAGACCAGCTGGATCTACACCTTTGACTTTGACTCAGTTCTGAGAGGTATTTTTGGGGAAGTTCCTTCCCATTACTCAGAGAGAGGACCTTCAGAGGCAGTTTGAGTGTCTCTAGCAGGGATCCATGTCAGTCACTCAATACGAGACCAGGTTCATCACTCTAGCCCGACCTGCTCTTATGATACTTCCCACTGATCGGGAGAGGGTTTAGAGATTTATCGAAGGATTGGCCCAGTCTATAATACTTCAGATGGCTAGAGAGTCAGGTACCAATATATCGTTCCAGGATGCGGCCAATGTGGCCAGGAGGATTGAGATTATTATGTCACAAGGTGGTGGTCAGGGGGCTGACAAGAGGCCTTTTCATTTCGGTCATTTCATTGGAGCCTCATCTGAGGGTAGGGATTCTTCAGGAAGAGGTCATCCTCCCAGACCTTTTCAGTCAGCTCTTCAGGTTTCCCATGGTACTTCAGGTGGTCGTGGGTATCAGACGCACTATTCTGATCAGCAGCCTTACAGTGCGCCATCAGCTCCCATCAGTGCACCGCCGCATCAGAGTTTCCAAGGTGGTCATTCAGGTCGACAGTGTCAGACTTAGTTCCCTCAGCAGCTGAGGTCTTGTTACACTTGTGGTGATCCGGGTCACCTTCCTAGATTTTACCATCGAGCACTAGGTAGTTCGCACCATCAGGGTTCTCGTGCTATGGTGCAGGCACCAGGTGTTCCCCAGCGTGCCCAGCCAACTAGAGGTGGGGGCAGAGGTGCTAGAGGTGGAGGTAGAGGTCATAGAGGTGGAGCTCAGGCTGCTAGAGGTTGAGGCCAGCCAGCATCCGGTCGTCAGAGAGATGTTGTGCAGGGTTGTGGGGCCTAGCCCCGATGTTATGCTCTTCCAGCCAGGCCAGAGGCTGAGTCTTAAGATGCAGTCATTACAGGTACTATTCGGGTTTGTGGCAGAGATGATTCAGTGCTATTTGATCCGGGGTCTACGTATTCGTATGTGTCCTCTTATTTGCACCATACCTGGTCACGCCTAGTGATCCACTGAGTATTCATGTTTATGTATCTACACCAGTGGGTGATTCTATCGTGGTCGATCGAGTCCATTGTTCTTGTGTTGTGGTGATTGGGGGTCTTGAGACTCGTGTTGATTTGTTGCTTTTAGGTATGGTCGACTTTGATGTTATATTAGGGATGGACTGGTTATCCCCGTATCATGCCATCTTGGATTGTCATTCCAAGACGGTGACCTTAGCTTTGCAATATTTTCCCTGTTTGGAGTGGAAAGGGACTCCTGGTCATTCTACCTGTAGTGTTATTTCGTACGTGAAGGCTCGACATATGGTCGAGAAGGGGTGTTTTGGTTATTTGGCTTATGTGCGCGATTCCAGTGTTGAGGTTCCCTCTATTGATTCGGTACCCGTGGTTCGTGAGTTTCCTGAGGTCTTCCATTCATAAATGCCGGGGATGCCACCCGACAGGGACATTGAATTCTGCAGTGATCTGGCTCCGGGCACCCAGCCCATTGCTTGGGAAGGGTTTCAATAGACCCAGTGTTTCTCCTTGGGGTGCTCCAGTATTGTTTGTGAAGAAAAAGGATGGTTCGATGAGGATGTGCATTGATTATCAGCAATTGAACAAGGTTACAATCAAGAATAAGTATCCGTCGAGGATTGATGATTTGTTCGATCACCTTCAGGGTGCTAAGGTATTTTCAAAGATAGACTTGAGATCTGGCTACCATCAGTTGAGGATTAGGGCATCCGATGTCCCTAAGACAGTTTTCCGCACTCGGTACGGGCATTACGAGTTTTTATTCATGTCGTTTGGGTTCACAAATGCCCCAGCAACTTTCGTGGACTTGATGAACAGAGCGTTCACGCCTTATTTGGACTCGTTCATGATATTCATCAGTGATGATATATTGATATACTCCCGCAGTCAGGAGGAGCACAAGCAGCATCTCAGAGTGGTTTTTCAGACTCTGAAGGATAGTCAGCTTTATGCAAAGTTTTTCAAGTGTACGTTCTCGTTGAGTTTAGTTGCATTCCTTGGTCATGTCGTATTAGCATGGGGTATTCAGGTTGACTCGAAGAAGATTGAGGTAGTCAAGAACGGGCCTAGACCCACATCAACTACAGAGATTCGGAGTTTCTTGGGATTGGCAGGCTATTATCGTCGGTTCGTGGAGGGGTTCTCATCTATTGCAGCCCCGATGACTAGGTTGACCCAGAAAGGTGCCCAGTTCAGATGGTCAGATGAGTGTGAGGCGAGCTTCAAGAGGCTCAAGACAGCTCTGACTACGGCACCGGTATTCGTTTTGCCCACAGGTTCAGGGCCTTATAGAGTCGATTGCGATGCTTCCCGTATTGGGCTTAGTGTAGGGTTGATGCAGGATGGCAGGGTCATTGCTTTTTCTTCGAGGCAGTTAAAGATTCATGAGAAGAACTATCCATTGTATGATTTGGAGTTGGCAGCCATTGTCCACGCATTGAAGATTTGGAGGCACTATCTGTATGGCGTGGCCTTTGCGGTGTACGCGGATAATAAGAGTCTTCAGTACTTGTTCAAGGAAAAGGAGTTGAATTTGAGGTAGATAAGGTGGTTGGAGTTGTTGAAATATTATGATATTACCATCTTATATCACCCCGGGAAAGCCAATGTGGTGGCCGATGCTTTCAGTACAAAGTCAGCTAGCATGGGCAGTTTTGCTTTTATTCCGGTCAGTCAGAGGCTGCTTGCCTTGGATGTTCAGGCTTTGGCCAATTAGTTTGTGAGGTTGCATATTTCTGAGCCTAGTCGAGTTTTGGCTTGTACGGTCGCTCGTTCGTCATTATTAGAGTGTATCCGTGATCGGCAGTTTGATAATCCCCATTTGTGTGTCCTTAGAGACACGGTGCAGTGCGGAGGCACCAAGTAGGTGACTTTAGGTGATGATGGTGTTTTGATGATTGCAGGAGCGAGTTTGTGTGCCCAATGTTGATGGGATTCGAGAGTTGATTTTAGATGAGGCCCATAGTTCCCGGTACTCTATTCATCCGGGCGCCGCGAAGATGTATCAGGATATGTGGTAGCATTATTTGTGGCGTAGAATGAAGAAGGATATTGTGGCATATGTGGCACGATGTTTGAATTGTCAACAGGTTAAGTATGTGTATCAGAGGCCTAGTGGTTTATTTCAGAGGATTGAGCTTCCCGAGTGGAAGTGGGAGAGGATCATTATGTACTTCTTACTAGACTTCCATTAACCCGGAAGAAGTTCGATATAGTTTGGATCATTGTTGATAGGCTGACCAAGTCAGCGCATTTCATTCTTGTGGCAGTTTCCTATTCATCCGAGAGGTTATCTGAGATCTATGTCCGGGAGATTATTTGCCTTCATGGTGTGCCGGTATCTATCATTTAAGACCGGGGCATGCAGTTTACCTCGCGTTTCTAGAGAGTAGTTTAGCGAGAGTTAGGCACCCAGGTGGAGTTGAACATAACATTTCATCCTCAGACGGATGGACAGTCCGAGCAGACTATTCAGATATCAGAAGATATGCTCCGAGCTTGTGTTATTGAGTTTGGAGGATCGTGGGATCAATTCTTTCCTTTACCAGAGTTTGCGTACAACAACAACTACCTGTCGAGTATGCAGATATATCATTATGAGGCTTTATATGGTAGGCGTTGTCGATCTCCGGTTAGATGGTTTGAGCCGGGAGAGGATCGGTTGTTCGGTACAGATTTGGTTCAGGAGACCTTGGACAAGGTCAGGATCATTCAGGATAGGCTTTGTAAAGCTCAGTCCAGGAAAAAGAGTTATGCAGATCGCAAGGTTCGAGATGTGGCTTTTATGGTTGGTGAACGAGTATTGCTCTGAGTGTCGCCTATGAAGCGCGTGATGAGATTTGGGAAGAAGGGAAAGCTTAGCCCTAGATTCATTGGCCCGTTTGAGATACTTGATCGAGTGGGAGAGGTGGCTTATAGACTTGCATTGTCACCTAGCTTATCAGCCGTACATCTAGTTTTTCATGTGTCCATGCTTTGGAGGTATCACGGCGATCCATCCTACGTGTTAGATTTCAGCATTGTCCGGTTGGACAAGGACTTACCTTATGAGGAGGAGCCGATAGCTATTCTAGACCGGCAGATTCGTCAGTTGAGATCCAAGGGTTTCCCTTCTATTCGTGTTCAGTGGAGAGGACAGCCTCCTGAAGCATCGACCTACGAGTCCGAGTCCGATATGCGGAGCCGTTACCCTCATTTATTTCCCGACTCAGGTACTTCCTTCTTCTATCCTTTCAAGGACGAACAGTTATTTTAGAGGTGGAGAATGTGACGACCCAAAGGGGTTATCACCTGATTTATTACCCATTCTGTACTCCCGAGGCCTTGAAAACCTCATGTGTAGTTGCCTCGATTTGTGTACGCAGTCCGGGCGCATAGCCGGACAGCTTAAAAATGAAATTTTGTGAAAAATGCTAAGATTTAATATTAACATGAATAAATTTGACTTCGGTCAATATTTTGGGTAAACGAACCCGGACCCGTGATTTGACAGTCCCAGAGGGGCCGTAGGAAAATATGGGACTTGTGTGTATGCCTGGAATCGAATATCGAGGTCCCAAGCTCGAGAAATGAGTTTACGAGTGAAATTGTTTTCTGAAAATATATAAGGAAATTAAAAATGAAATCTGATTAGAAAGTGATGTTATCGGGCCCGTATTTAGATTTCGGCGCCCGGTACAGGTCTTATTTATGGTTTAAGCACTTTCTGTAAAGTTTGGTTGAAATCGGATGTGGTTTGACGTGTTTCGGACTAAAAATGGAAAATTTGATGATTTATGAAATTTGATAAAATTCATGGATTTTGAGGTTTAATTCGATGCATATGATGTTATTTTGGCGATTTGATCGCACAGATAAGCTCATAGGATGTTTTTGAGGTAGTGTGTGTATTTGGTTTGGAGCCTCGAGGGCTCGCGTGAGTTTTGGATAGGCCACAGATTGCATTTTTGAACTTGGAAATCTACTGGTGTGACTGATATGCAGGCTTCGCATTTGCGAAGCCAACATCACAAATGCGAACTCGCAAATGCGAGCTACTCATCGCATATGCGAAGGTTGGTTGGGACAGTCCTGATCGCAAATGCGACCAAGAGGTTCGCAATGCGAAGGTTAACCTGGCAGGCCTGATCCCAAATGCGACCAAGACGTTTGCAAATGCAAAGGTTAACTTGGGCAGGCCTGATCGCAAATGTGACCAAGAGGTTCGCAAATGCGAAGGCTGGGAATGTCTGAAGGGTTTGCAATTGGGAACCCCTATTCGCTATTCCCATGCCAACCAGTAGCCTGCACTGTACAAAAACCGAATATTTACTTCATATTTCATATTTTCTCAAACTCAAACACACTTAGGCGATTTTCCCAAGAACAAGACTTCTTCCAACTCATTTGTAAGTTGGTTTTTACTTATTTCTTTCAATCATTAACATCATTTAACATGTTTTCAACTTAATAATTAGGGATTTCCATGGGTGAAATTAGGTGTTTTGGGTAGAACATAGGTTTTTCTAAAATTGGGATTTGAGTGGGAGATTGACCTCCGATTTGAGAGATTTTTATATGGCTAGACTCGTGAGAATACGATGGTTCCGAAAATGTAATGGTGACCCGACTCTGAGATGCTGGCCTGGGATATTTTGGTCATTTCACCTAATTTCGTGCCGTAACCTTGAAATTAATAGTAGAATCAGTGCATGAGATGTTATTTACGGTATGAAATTTGTTTGAATAGAGTTTGTCCATTTGGAGTCGGATACTCGTGGAAAACGTGTGGTTTCAGTTTGATTGCTATACTTCGGACCCGAGGTAAGTGTTTGGTCTAACCTTAGCTTGAGGGAATAGGAGTTGAGTATAATTTGCTACTTGCTAATTGTCAAATACGATGTATAGGCATGGTGACGAGTATCTATATATTGGTGTCTAGCATGACCGTGAGTCCTTATATTGTAAATATTCTGATTTTGTGGTAATTTCCATGCTTAATTGAATTTCTATATGTTGTGAAGAATATGTGAAGGGAATTTGTAATCTTTAAACTCTGTTGGACCATTGGCTGAGATTGTATGACGAATGATGAAGTTATACGAGATAATTGTATCCTTTGGAGTATTGGCTCAGATTGTAATACGAATGATGAAGATATATGAGATAATTGTATCTTTGGAGCATTGGCTCAAATTGTAGTACGAAGGATGAATATATACGAGATAATTGTATCCTTTGGAGCTTTGGCTCAAGTAATACAGTAAATTATGAAATGAAGTGAAAGAAAGAGAAAGAGCTACTAAAATATACCTTTGTCGGGTCATTGTTGCTTTTGATATTGTCTCCCTTATTGGGACGTTGAGATTACTGTTATTGTTCTCTTGCCGGGATTTAATTGTTTAATTGATGTTCCCTTGTCGAGATTTCTATTTTATTCATCTTATTCCCTTACCCTTTGTTGTGATTGTTGTTTGGGTGAGGAAGAGTGTTAAAGCACGAAGGGTGATGTCGTGCACTGTTTGATATTGTGAGGAAGAGTGTTAAAGCACGAAGGGTGATGTCGTGCACTGTTTGATATTGTGAAAAAGAGTGTTAAAGCATGAAGGGTGATGTCGTACACTGTTTGATATTGTGAGGAAGAGTGTTAAAGCACGAAGGGTGATGTCGTGCATTGTTTGATATTTTTCCCTTGCCGGGTTATTATTTCTATTCTGTTTACTCCCTTGCCCTTGTTTGTGGTTGTTGTTTGGGTGAGGAAGAGTGCTAAAGCACGAAGGGTGATGTCGTGCATTGTTTGACATTGTGAGGAAAGAGTGTAAAGCACGAAGGGTGATGTCGTGCCGTACGATGTACCATTCCGTACCTATATTCATTGATTATACTGTGAGAAAAGAGAGTAAAAGCGCGAAGGGTGATGTCGTGCCATGATTTACATTGTTTACATGATACATTGCATAGTGAGGATGAGAATAAAAGCACGAAGGGTGATGCCGTGCAAGTTTGTGATTTCTTGTCCTTATTGATATGCTGGCTTTGTTGTTCTTTTCCTTATTGAGATTTCTTATATGAAACTGTTATCTCCCCACAGCACGTTCCCCTTGATTTATTAATTGTTTTCTCCCTATATTTCTTATCCGTTGTATATATGTATATCTATTTATTTGAACTGCACAGGTTTATTTTGTAGTCTGGTTCTAGCCTCGTTACTACTTCACCAAGCTTAGGCTAGGCACTTACCAGTACATGGGGTCGATTGTACTGATGCTACACCTGCACTTCTTTATGTTGTGCAGATTACGCAGCTGGACCCGGAGGAAATCATTAGTGGGAGTGTCTTCCAACTTATCCTAAAGGCTTCAAGGTATACCCGCTGGCGTACGTGGGCCTTGGCGTCTCTTCCATCCCTTTGAACTCACTTCTGTCTTGTTTTTTTTCCTCTAGCTTCAGAGACAGCTATGTATTCGCTTTTCCAACTTGTATTTAGCACTCTTGTAGACAGTTCGTGAGTTTGTGACTCCAGGTTTTGGGAAAGTTTACGCGTTGTTGTACCATGTTCTCCTTATTTAGCTTGAGGACGTATTTATTTCCGCTATTAAACTGTGAACCATTTAGTTTATTGTATTAAATTGATGTTAATATGTTAGTTAATCTATACACGTTGGCTTGTCTAGCGGGCTCAACGTTAGACGCCATCATAACCCAATGGTGAGAGTTCAGGGCGTGACAAGTTGGTATCAGAGCTCTAGGTTACTTAGGTCTCACAACTCACAGACAACTTGGTAGAGTCTGATGGATCGGTACGGAGACGTTTGTCCCCCAAATGCTGCAAAGTTAGGATGAATCCATATTTATTTTCTTCTCTGTCGTGCACTATGAATTCTAAGTACTGATTGTGTTTCTATTCTATTCTCTCGCAGATGGCGAGGACGCGTGCTTCCCTTGGTTCCGCCCAGCAGCCTAACACTCCTCCTAAGACTCCAACTCGGCGTCCAGGTCGAGGACGAGGTCGTCCTATAGGCCGAGGTCGGGGCCGGGCTCAGCCTAGAGCAGCAGCCCCAGTGGAGGACCCTCAGGTCGAGTCTGATGAGGAGGTCCCAGTTCTGGCAGTCCCAGTTGGACCAGCCCAGGTCCTAGAGGGGTTCATAGCTACCCCAGTGCTAAAGGATGTCGTTGTCTGTCTAGTCGAACTCATGGAGAGTGTAGCACAGACGGTCTTCTTCCTACAACACCAGCCGTCTCTCAGGCTTGGTGAGGTGCCCAGACTTCTGCCGCCTGCGTGCCAGAGCAGTTAGCTCCACAGTTTTAGACTCCGGCACTTTAGCCAATCGGAGTAGCTCAGCCGGGTATTGCAGCGCCGGTAGCAGAGGGAGCACATATGTCAGCAGATGCTTTGTGGATACTGGACAGGTTCACTAATTTATTCACTACTACTTTACTGGTTCACAATCAGAGGACCCCCAGGATTATTTAGACAGTTGTCATGAGGTTCTTCGGAATATGGGCATATGGGAGTCCATCTGGCGCAGCCAAGAGTTGGTGGAGAGACTATTGCTTAGCCAGACCAGCTGGATCTACACCTTTGAATTGTACTCAGTTCTCAGAGGTTTATTTTTGGAAGTTCCTTCCCATTACTCAGAGAGAGGACCTTCATAGGCAGCTTGAGTGTCTCCAGCCGGGATCCATGTCAGTCACTCAGTACGAGATCAGGTTCATCACTCTAGCCCGACATGCTCTTAAGATACTTCCCACTGATCGGTAGAGGGTTCGGAGGTTTATCGAAGGATTGGCCCAGCCGATCAGACTTCAGTTGGCTAGAGAGTCAGGTACCGATATATTATTCCAGGATGCGGCCAATGTTGCCAGGAGGATTGAGATGATTATGTTATAGGGTGGTGGTCAGGGGGCTAACAAGAGGCCCTGTTATTTCGGTCGTTTCAGTGGATCCTCATCTGGGGGCAGGGATTCTTCAGGAATAGGTCATCCTCCCACACCTTTTCAATCAGCTCTTCAGGATTCCCATGGTACTTCAGGTGGTCGTGGGTATCAGACGCACTATTCTGATCAGTAGCCTAATAGTGCACCATCAGCTCTCACCAGTGGGCCGTCGTATCAGAGTTTATGAGGTGGTCATTCACGTCGACAGGTTCAGACTCATTTCCCTCAGCAGCCGATGTCTTGTTACACTTGTGGCGATCCGGGTCACCTTGCCAGATTTTTCCCTCGAGCACTAGGTAGTTCACAACATCAGAGTTCTCGTGCTATGGTACATGCACCAGGTGTTCCACAGCCTGCCCAACCAGCTAGAGGTGGGGGTAGAGGTGCTAGAGGTGGAGGTAGAGGTCATAGATGTGGAGCTCAGGTCGTCAGAGGTAAAGGCCAGCCAGCATCCGTCCGTCTCAGAGATGTGGTTCAGGGTGGTGGGGCCCAGCCTTGATGTTATGCTCTTCCTGCGAGGCCAGAGGCTGAGTCTTCATTTGTAGTCATTACAGGTACTATTCGGGTTTGTGGCAGAGATGCTTCAGTGCTATTTGATACGGGGTCTACGTATTCGTATGTGTCCTCTTATTTTGCACCATACCTAGTCCTGCCTAGTGATCCACTGACTATTCCTGTTATGTATCTACACCAGTGGGTGATTCTATCATGGTCGATCGAGTCCATTGTTCTTGTGTTGTGGTGATTGGGGGTCTTGAGACCCGTGGTCATTTGTTGCTTTTATGTATGGTCGACTTTGAAGTTATATTGGGGATGGACTGGTTATCCCCATATCATGCCATCTTGGATTGTCATGCCAAGACGGTGACCTTAGCTTTTCCACATTTGCCCCGTTTGGAGTGGAAAGGAACTCCTGGTCAGTCTACCCGCAGTGTTATTTCGTACGTGAAGGCTCGGCATATGGTCGGGAAGGGGTGTTTGGCTTATTTGGATTATGTGCGCGATTCCAGTGTTGAAGTTCCCTCTATTGATTCGGTACCTGTGGTTCGTGAGTTTCCTGAGGTCTTCCCTTCAGACCTGCCGGGGATGCCACCCGACAAGGACATTGATTTCTGCATTGATCTGGCTCCGGGCACTCAGCCCATTTCTATTCTGCCGTATCGCATGGCCCTGCTAGATTTGAAAGAGTTGAAAGAGCAGTTGTAGGATTTTCTTGGGAAGGATTTCATTAGACCCAGTGTTTCTCCTTGGGGTGCTCCAGTATTGTTTGTGAAGAAAAAGGATGGTTCGATGAGGATGTGCATTGATTACCGGCAATTGAACAAGGTTACAATCAAGAATAAGTATCCACTGCCAAGGATTGATGATTTGTTCAATCAACTTCAGGGTGCTAAGGTATTTTCAAACATAGACTTGAGATCTGGCTACCATCAATGGAGGATTAGGGCATCTGATGTCCCTAAGACAGCTTTCCGCACTCGGTACGGGCATTACGAGTTTTTCATCATGTTGGTTGGGTTGACAAATGCCCCAGCAGCTTTCATGGACTTGATGAACCGAGTGTTCAGGCCTTATTTGGACTTGTACGTGATAGTCTTGATTGATGATATAATTATATACTCCCGCAGTCAGGAGGAGCACGAGCAGACACTTGATTGATAGCTTTATGCAAAGTTTTCGAAGTGTGAGTTCTGGTTGACTTCAGTTGCCTTCCTAGGTCATGTCGTATCAGCAGGGGGTATTCGGGTTGACTCGAAGAAGATTGAGTCAGTCAAGAACTTGCCTAGACCCGCATTAGCTACAGAGATTCAGAGTTTCTTGGGATTGGCAGGCTATTATCGTCGTTTCGTGGAAGGGGTTCTCATCTATTCCAGCCCAGATGACAAGGTTGACCCAAAAGGGTGCCCAGTTCAGATGGTCGGACGAGTGTGAGGCGAGCTTCCAGAGGCTCAAGACAGCTCTGACTACGGCACCGGTATTGGTTTTGCCCACAGGTTCAGGGCCTTATATTGTCTATTACGATGCTTCCTGTATTGGGCTTGGTGCAGTGTTGATGCAGGATGGCAGGGTCATTGCTTATGCTTCGAGGCAGTTAAAGATTCATGAGAAGAACTATCCAGTGCATGATTTTGAGTTGGCATCCTTTGTCCACGCATTGAAGATTTGGAGGCACTATTTGTATGGTGTGGCTTGTGAGGTGTACACGGATCATAAGAGTCTTCAATACTTTTTCAAGCAAAAGGAGTTTAATTTGAGGCATAGAAGGTGGTTGGAGTTGTTGAAAGATTATGATATTGCCATCTTATATCACCCGGGAAAGGCCAATGTGGTGGTCGATGCTTTGAGTTTGAAGTCAGCTAGCATGGGCAGTCTTGCTTTTATTCCGGTCAATCAGAGGCCACTTGCCTTGGATGTTCAGGCTTTGGCCAATTGGTTTGTGAGGTTGGATATTTCTGAGCCTAGTCGAGTGTTGGCTTGTAAGGTCGCTTGTTATTCATTATTGGAGCGTATCCGTGATTGGCAGTTTGATGATCCCCATTTGTGTGTCCTTAGAGACACGGCGCAGCGCGGAGGTGCCAAGTAGCTGACCTTAGATGATGATGGTTTTTTGAGATTGCAGGGGCGAGTTTGTGTGCCCAATGTTCATGGGATTTGAGAGTTGATTTTAGAGGAGGCGCATAGTTCCAGGTACTCTATTCATCCAGGCACCGCGAAGATGTATCAGGATTTGCGGCAGCATTATTGGTGGCATAGAATGAAGAAGGAT
>MDKJ01102076.1:0-13449 GCA_005239525.1 Nicotiana knightiana | reverse complement strand
TCAGATGGAGAGTAAACTGTTAATTTAAGCCAAGTGATTATCAACATTGAACATATATTAGTCACATTGAACCAACATGCATACTCAAATGGAGAGTAAATACAAGTAATCAACGACAAGTATAACCTAGTGATTATTCATAATATTTTTATACGATATGGAAGAAGACCTATGTCAACGTGTAAAAATATTATATCATTATAGTTTAACCCCGGAGACCATAGGAATTGATCCCTACGACCACTAGAATTAAAAACAATCAACAAATGTTTTTGAAAAATTTCAGAATTTTAAGAAAACGTCAAAAACACCATCTAAACGACCCCGAAAGCCAAAAAACGGCTTACATCATGAGCAAAGTTGATGTGTATTGATTACTAGGCCGTTTCGCATGGATCTGCCAAGTTTCAGGTCAATCAGAGTCTGTCAACTAGTTGACCTCCGATTTTCTGCCCAATTCAGCCAAAAATTGTTTATACGTTTTTCATGGAAAAATTCAATTTTCAGATTATTCTAACTAAATATCACCAATAATAAGAAAATATTTCAAGCTTTCAGAATAATCACAACAACCTATAACAGATAATCACGCCAAAAATAGTGCAGGTTTTCAGAAAAGCAATCTTTATATGTAATTCAACACTTGCATATTAAACATGATATTAATCCTTATGGTTCATCCTAATCATTTAATTGGATGTGATTAGGCTCTGATACCAATTGATGGAATATATTTCACAGCGGAAGCAAATACAACATCATATTCACGTGTAATCTAAACAATTAGCACATATAGAAATTACTCGAATTACCTCTTGAAGCGTGAACACAGCAAATCTATATCGTTCTCCAGTTCCAGAGTTGCAACGCCTCAGCAGTCTTTCACAATCTTCTACTGTGTTACCCAAACAATTTCCAGAAACAGAGAATTTTGGGTGGGCAACATTCTAGCAGAAACCGTGGTTTTTTTTTTTTTTTTTTTGTCAAAAACATCCAGCCATATATGATGTATATATAGCTGCATTTTTAGATCAACAAACCTTTTCCAAAACCTATTAGGCTTTCTTCTTCCACTAAGGAAAGATTTCCTTTATTTCCTATTATTTAGGCACAGTATGGACCACATAATTTAATTAACAAGGCTTCCTATTATGATATTAATTTCGAATTATGAAATTAATTTCCATCATAATAAATTACGAATTATTCTACTAAAAATTCGTAATTGTACTCCTTAGTTAAATTTCGAAATTCTTCCATAAAACCTTATTTAACTCCCCATGTTAAGATTCAGATACTAATCAATTAAATTAAATTACTGACTATTTAATTTATTGATCACTTCTTTTAGACTTACACTTAACTTATTTCATGTGTCGGATACAAAATTCACCAGCCGGGTTTACACATGAAAATTTATAAACTTTCATAAAGGAGTATCATCAATCTCAAAACGGAGACATGGATTCTCTCAACTAATTATTACTTCGCCAATGTATATCATTATTATCCAATTTACCAGGCTTATTGACTCACGAAAGAATCTCGCCTTTTAATAAAATAAAATAACAAGTGACATACACAACTAATAATAATTATATCAAGATTAAGAGTATAAGTACCTTATATGGACTAGAGAAATTATTTTATAAAGTCAGTATAAAATACTTATCTCTACTTGATCCGTTCAATATATATAAAATGTACTAGCATAATAAGTTTGAATTAGACCATTCCCATAATTAAGATAAATTACATTTAATCTTGTGCTACAATCATTCCGATGGTTTGTCCAATTTCATCATTAGATTATGAACATTAACTTTATGACTTACAAGAACCGATGATTTGATCTTCCGTGTATAAGCTAGATTCTACACACTAAATCATATACTATGTAAGCAATGGACACACAAACCAATACATGATCTATTTAAAATGAAACTTTATTGAATTTAAACAATTAAATAAATAATTATTCCATAAAGAATACTATGACAATACGGCATGGCTTATAGTATATCCTAACAATTAGTTTCTTATCCAAACTCTGCGTTGCATAGGCAAGATTGATTTTCGGTACCAAATTGTGCATTACTAATTATCCTGTATACCTTAGCGATAGGGGTGTGCATTGTTTGGATTAAAGCATAAAACAAAATCAAGCTGAAAATTATGATTTTTTCGGTTTGATTTCCGATGAAGTTTTTTATTTGGATTTGGATCTTGAAAATAAAATACGGTCAGAAAAAAATAAAACGAAAACACCAAATTACTTGCAATATATGTTTTTCTAGCTTCTTATCGTTTAAACATCTTATGTTCATAGAAAAAGTTAGGGTTTCACAGCTTTACTTTGGCTTGTACACTTCTCCAATTCAAAGTTTCAGTTTTCTCAATTTTTGGGTTTTCTCTATTTTGCTACTTACATGTATTAAATGTATTTGATTTGGAAGTATATGACTTGTGGA
Source organism: Nicotiana knightiana (assembly GCA_005239525.1). NCBI lineage: Eukaryota > Viridiplantae > Streptophyta > Magnoliopsida > Solanales > Solanaceae > Nicotiana > Nicotiana knightiana. The sequence continues at coordinate 10,978 of MDKJ01102076.1, read as the reverse complement.
GAAGATAATTTAAAGAGATTGCCAACAATATTTTAAAAGAAGTAAGCATAAGACGAAACGTTTTACCTAACGTGGCGCACGTTGCAAACCAATACGTGAGGCGTATGCCCATGAATATTTACTTTTAGTATTTTATATAAAATTAGTGGAAAATGTGTTAGTATCTATATTGGAAAATATAATTTCTGCAAAATAAAACGATCGAAATCAGAAACCAAAGCCAGAAATAGAACGAAATGAATAACTTTCCGAGCCCAACAGAAAATTTTGTTTCGTTAAGGAATTTAATCCCCTCATTGTTGCCCAAGGTTATTGGATTAATTCCTCCCATGATAGAACATACCAACTATTCTCTAATACTGGCAATGAAAATTACAGAACTTCAGCGAACTCAACAAACGGCAGTAAACCACACTGATGCTTATGTTTTTTGTTTTTGAACAACAAATGTATAAATGCAGAAGAGAAATGGGAGAATATGCAAATTTCAGTGGTCAGAAGATGAGACCAAACCTTTGAATTTATAGTCAAACAGTCGGGGTTAAATATGTGCGGAAGTACTTGTTCACATGAGGTACTGTTTCGACAGAAAAACTTTTCTGTTTGATCGCGAATTCAAAAACGACTGCGAAAATATCAGGAAAAAGAAAAATAAATAACGAAAAACGAGAAATAAATTTGGTCTGAAAAACCACTTCTTCTTAACTCTTTAAAAGCTAGAAGATGTGCTTCTCTATAAAAGCACAAAGATTTTCTTTCCTTCTTCCGATGAGGGACAAAGTGCATTAGTAAAGGAAACTATTTCAAATTTTTCGTTTCCCTCTATTTCCCAATCACACCTTTTATCTCATTAGATTAAAAAACCCAACAAAATGTATATATGCTTGTGCGCGAACATTATAAAAGAATTTTGTAATACTTAGAAAAGCCAAAAACAAAAACAAAAAGTACATTATGTGAGTTTTCTTATGTTAAGTTAATTGTGGCCCAATAGGTTTAAGGCCCATAATTAATATTTAATTAACAAATCTCATCCGTCCGATCGGTTACTTGATGGACGTACCGGATTAAGTGAGAACCTCTATAAATTGGTCTTCTCACCACCCATTAGGGTTACCGTATTATTTTTCTCTCATCACTAAAGGCGGCGGTAACGTAAAGTTAGAGCAAGGGGCGAGAAACCAACTTACTAATTAACGCTTCCGCTTCACGATAATGGCCTACAATTTAGGTATGTTTTCTATAACGATTATATGCAATATTATCATGTTCAAGATCCTGGTATATAATTAAAGTTTATGCTAATATGTGGTATCACGAGCTTTGATTATTTGAACGGATAATATTCATTGAAGAACAACTATCTATAATGTGTTGTTAGTATCACGTACTGCCTTCGGCAATTATGAATCATGATTTAAATATATTATCATGATTTTTAGATTTTGTTTGTAAAATACACTACTGAACTTAACCCTTTAATTTCTTTTACAAAGTACAAAACAGAACAAAAGGGCTAAGTAGGTTTTACCACTACGAAATTATTAAGGACCTTGAATTTCCTATTCGGCATGAATTAAGAGAACTTAAGACAGAGAACATAAGAACACTAGGCAAACCAGATTGCACTATATCATATACATGTAAATAGAAGGATTTAACCTGGTGACTTTGCAAGGGACAGTAATGTAGTAGGTGGAGTTGGGTCTTACTAACGTCCGTGATCTCTATGTCTGAAAATCAAAACCCATGCCACGACACAGCATAAAATAATTGCGATAGAGGCTGATAATACAGTTATTGCTATGAAAAATAAATCTACATCTGCTAGGTTTCTGGAATGCATACACTTCATAGTAATTGCACATAAATCCCTTATTGAATTGATTGTTATTTGGTTCTTATATTATATTATGCAATGAGTAATGTATATCTTTAAAGTTACATATAGTTTGTTAGTCACCAAAATGACCAAACTAGATTTTTTAAAGTATTCACATGCATAAAATCTTATGATCTCTATTTTGTGTGTGCACTTTGTTATATAGTTTGTTAGTCACCAAAGTGGCCAAACTAGTTTGTTTATAAAAATATGCATACATAAAATTATAGATTATCCATGAAATTAATGAAATGTCTATAATTAAAAATTAGTCGATAAATTAATTTTCACTATTATTAGAACTTAAGAATTTACCCAAAGGTAAATCAATTATTCTATGAATAGTGAATATGATGAGGTAAATTAATATTCTTAGTCAAATATATATTGTCTGTCCAAAGATGGCATATATATTTGGTTAAAAATATTTAATTACCTGTTAAAGACTAAATGGCATTTAAATTATAATAGTGTGTCGTAGTATTTACCCAAAGGAGACTACGATATGCTTTAACTGTTTTGTTGAATCTATATTGATTTGTGAGGACGTATTATCTATTTTGCAGCTATCCCTTTTCATTCGCTTGCTTCGTCTGTTAGTGTGTTCAACGGATTGAACTTCTCTGAATGGCGGGAACAAGTCCAGTTCCACTTAGGTAAGATGGATCTTGACTTGGCTCTGCTAAATGATAAGCATGTTGCCATTACTGATTCGAGCAGTGCAGATGAGAAGACTTTCCATAAAGCATGGGAACGCTCTAACAGGATAAGCCTTATGTTTATGCGAATGAATATTTCCAACAACATTAAGAGTACTATTCCACAAATAGAAAGTGCCACGGAATACCTGACGTTTGTGGAAGAACGTTTTTGTTCTGCAGATAAGTCTCTCGCTGGTACACTAATGGCTGAACTCACGACCATGAAGTTTGATGGGTCGCGTAGTATGCAAAACCATATCATCGAGATGACTAACATTGCAGCAAGACTTCTGACCTTGGGGATGAAAGTGGATGACTCCTTCTTGGTTCAGTTTATTCTGAACTCGTTGCCTCCTGAGTATGGACCTTTTCAAATTAACTATAACACTATTAAGGATAAGTAGAATGTTAATGAATTGTCCAGTATGTTACTCAGAAGGAGTCGAGACTTAAGAAAAAAGGGAGTCATTCAATTAACCTCATGGGCCATGGAGCTGGTAAAGGACTTAAAGTGAAGGCCAACAAGTTCAAGAAGAAGAAAGCACCTGCTAAAGCTCCACGGGATGCTAACAAGGAACATAAGGCAGATATGTGTCGTTTCTGTAACAAGGAAGGACACTATCAGAAAGATTGCCTGAAACGTAAAGCTTGGTTAGAAAAGAAAGGTACAATTAGTGCTTTTGTATGTTTCGAATCAAATTTAGTAGAAGTTCCAAATAATACTTGGTGGCTTGATTTTGGTGCAACTACTCATGTATCTACTACGTTGTAGGGATTCCTTACGATCCAAACTACAAATCCAAATAAGAATTTCTTGTTCATGGGAAATCGTATGAAGGCTCCAATTGAAGGCATAGGGACTTATCATTTGATCACGGAGACAGGACGTCACCTTGTTCTATTACAGACTCTTTATGTACCTTCAATTTCTAGGAATTTGATTTCTCTTTCAAGACTTGATGTTTCTGTATTTGATTTAAAGTTTGGAAATGGTTGTTTTAATTTATATAAGAATGCTATCTTTTATGGTTCTGGTTTTCTTAGTGATGGTTTATATAAATTGAAACTCGATATTGGTTTTTCTGAATCCCTTCTTAATGTTCAACATAATGTTGGAATTAAACGTAGTTCACTAGATGAAAGTTCTGCTTAGTTGTGGCATAGACGTTTGGGTCATATATCCAAAGAAAGGTTAGAAAGATTAGTAAAGAATGAGATTCTTTTGAATCTAAATTTTACTGATCATACTATATATTTGGATTGCATTAAGGGAAAGAAAACCAAGCATAGTAAGAAATGTGCCACAAGAAGCACCCAGCTTCTTGAAATTATACACACCGATATTTGTGGACCCTTTGATGTTCCATCTTTTAGTGGAGAGAAATATTTTAGCACTTTTATCGATGATTTTTCACGTTATGGATACATCTATTTGTTGAAAGAAAAATCTCAAGAAACAGATGCTCTCAAGGTGTTTGTTAATGAGGTTGAAAGTCAATTAGATAAAAAGGTGAAAATTATTAGGTCAGATAGAGGTGGTGAATATTATGGTAAATGTAACGAATCGGGACAATGTCCAGGTCCATTTGCAAATTTCCTCGAGGAACGTGACATATGTGCACAGTATACTATGCCAGGAACACCTCAACAAAATGGTGTTGCAGAAAGGCGTAATCGAACACTTATGGATATGATTAGGAGCATGATGAGTAATTCCTCATTACCCAAATCATTGTGGATGTATGCTCTTAAAACCGTTGTATATTTATTAAACAGGGTTCCTAGTAAGGCAGTTCCAAAGACCCCTTTTGAACTGTAGAAAGGAAGGAAACCTAGTTTAAGGCACCTGCATGTTTGGGGTTGCCCAGCGGAAGCTAGAGTTTATAATCCACAAGAAAAGAAATTAGATTCTCGAACAGTAAGTGGTTACTTTATTGGTTACCCAGAGAAATCTAAAGGGTATGTGTTTTACTGTCCAAACCATGATTCGAGAATTGTTGAAACCGGTAATGCAAGATTCATTGAGAATGGTGAAGTTAGTGGCACTGTTGAAAAGCAAAGTCTGAAAATAAAAGAGGTGAGGCTCAATATTCTATTACCCACGAATGTACCTACTTCCACACAAATACCCAATATTGTTCCAGTTGTTGAAGAACACTTTGACAACACCGAGCAACATTTGGATAAAACACTTCATGAAGAAACTAACTCACAAATATCTGACACAAATGAACCACAAGAAATGTCATTAAGAAAATCTCAAAGAGTTAGAAAATCGGCTATTTCGGATGATTACGTGGTTTATTTACAAGAGTCAGATTTTGACATTGGTCTTAATAAGGACCCGGTTTCATTTTCACAAGCCATAGAAAGTAATTAGTCTGAAAAATGGATTGATGCCATGAAGGAAGAGCTAAAATCCATGGAATACAATAAATTTTGGGATCTCGTTGAATTACTAGAAAGTTCTAAAAGAATTGGGTGTAGATGGGTCTTTAAGACCAAACGCGATTCAAATGGAAATATTGAACGATATAAAGCCAGACTTGTTGCCAAGGGTTATACTCAGAAAGGAGCATTGAATATAAAGAGACCTTTTCACCGGTCTCAAAGAAAGACTCGTTAAGAATTATTATGGCATTGGTGGCTCATTATGATTTAGAGTTACACCAAATGGATGTGAAAATTGTCTTTCTTAATGAAGACCTCGAGGAGGAAGTTTATATGGACCAACTAGAGGGTTTCGAAACTAAAGGAAAAAGTCAAATGGTGTATAAACTGAAGAAGTCAATATATGGACTTAAACAAGCCTCGCGACAATGGTTTATAAAGTTTAATAATACCATAACATCTTTTGGATTTGTGGAAAATACCGTTGATCGATGTATATACCAAAAGATCAGTGGGATAAAGTTTATATTTTTAGTCCTATATGTTGATGACATTCTACTTGCTGCTAATGATTTAGGCATATTGCGTGAGACTAAAGATTTTCTCTCTAAGAATTTTGAAATTAAAGATATGGGTGAGGCATCTTATGTGATAGGAATAGAAATATTCTGTGATAGATCACAAGGATTATTGGGATTGTCTCAGAAGGCTACATCGAAAGAGTTCTAGAGAGATTTAACATGAACAATTGTTCAGCAGGAATTGTCCCAATTCAAAAAGGGGATAAATTTAATCTCATGCAATGCCCTAAGAATGATGTAGAACGAAAAGAAGTGGAATCAATTCCTTACTCTTCTATTGTTGGTAGTCTGATGTATGCTCAGACTTGCACAAGACCGTATATTAGTTTTGCAGTCAGAATGCTAGGAAGATATCAGAGTAACCCAGGAATTTATCACTGGAAAGCTGCAATGAAAGTTTTGAGGTACCTGAAAGGAACAAAGGATTACATTCTCATGTATAGGAGATCCAAGCATTTGGAAGTTGTTGGATACTCGAATTCTGATTTCGTTGGATGTATTGACTATAGAAAATCCACGTTTAGTTATTTGTTCCAATTAGCTGAAGGAGCAATATCATGGAAGAGTGCCAAACAGTCTGTCATTGCTATATCCACGATGGAAGCAAACTTTGTGGCATGTTTTGAAGCCACAATTCATACATTATGGCCGCGAAACTTTATTTCAGGACTTGGGGTTGTCGACACCATTACCAAGCCGCTGAAAATTTACTGTGATAATTATGCAGTAGTATTCTTCTCCAAGAACGATGAGTACTCCAAATGTGCCAAACATATGGAGTTAAAGTACTTTACCGTCAAGGAGGAAGTTCAGAAACAAAGAGTGTCACTTGAGCATATTAGAACAGATCTCATGATTGCATATCTGTTAACGAAAGGCTTACATCCAAAGATATTTAAATAACATGTACATAGAATGGGTCTTGGCTGTATTTATGACTGATGTACTTATGATATTTTGACACTCTGAGCTCATTTACGTGTTTTTGATATACATTAGTAATTTTCTGTTTCTCATAATGGTATACACATTATTGTTTTGAGAAGTTACAAGATAAGTCTCAATTAGATATTATTATGGACCATAATATTTATAGCTTATGGACCTGGTACGATGAGTTGCTAATGTTTTAGTATATGAAAGGAAGAATGTAGACAAATTATATATAAGCGCCATAACTCACATTTAGTAGTTTATCGTATTATGATGTTTATGATGGACATTATAAAAGAGATTTGTTTATGCGCAATTAATATTTATATGATTAAATATTAATATTATGCGATTATTAGGCCAAGTGGGAGAACGTAACTTTTCTTGCGTTAAGTTAATTGTGGCCCAGTATAAGGCCCATAATTAATATTTAATTAACAAATCTCATATGTCCGATCGGTTACTTGATGTACGTATAAGATTAAGTGAGAACCTCTATAAATTGGTCCTCTCCCCACCCATTAGGGTTACCGTATTATTTTCCTCCCATCACTAAAGGCGGCGGTAACGTAAAGCTAGGGCAAGAGGCGAGAAACCAACTTACTAATTAACGCTTCTGCTTCACGATAATGACCTACGATTCAGGATGTTTTCTATAACGATTATATGTAAGATTATCATGTTCAAGATCCCAGTATATAATTAAAGTTTATGCTAACACATTACACTTATAACATGATTGTTACTATAATAGAATTGTAAAAATTTGAATAGCTGATAATAATTCAAACAATAAAATGACATATAACATTAATTATTTTTTGAAGACCTAAAAAGTGTTCGGTACTCGCATTTGGGCCCAACTATCACAACCCAAAATCTAACTAGTCTTAATGGCACATAACCCAACCCACTAGGGAAGCTAATTAGCAACAATAATCCAATTCATTGAGATTTACTAAGAAATGTAATGATAATACAACTGAACTTCTATACAAAGAATTCCCAGGGATTGGTAGTACAAATCATGAGCTTCTAAAATTTAGAGTTTACAAAGCTGGAATAAAATAAATACATCATCAGTTTGAACAAGAGACTTCTATGACCGGAATACAGATACATCTTCAATGCCAGCTCCCACCATACACAACAACATCAGCATCCAAATCTGCACGCAAGGTGCAGAAGTGTAGTTTGAGTACAATTGATCCCATATACTCAATAAGTATCCTAACTAACCTCAGCGAGATAAAAGAAGCAAGAATTATAGATGATACTCACTGACACCTGTGCAGTTCAAATTTTGAACAAGTATAGAATATGTATATAATCAACCAGGAAAATCTCAGTTCAAACCATTTTTGATGCTCACAATTCTTGGCTTTAAAGTTTTCTGCTCAGTCAACAATCCAACATATAAGGAAGATATGCAAGTAAATCAGGTAATTAATCAAGGGATTTTCAAGTAAAGGTGAAATGTAATAACTAAATATCATCCCGTTGCGGCACGCAACCCGATCCAATAACGATAACCAGCTCCCCCAGAGCTTACATCAATATCAACCGCACAGACAACTCACATGCTATAATATCAATATCTGGTTTCGTATGGACAACTCACGTACCACACAGACAAACTCATGTGCTATTGTATCAATATCTGGATCTACACGGACAACTCACGTGCTATAGTATCAATATCTGGATTCGCACGGAAAACTCACGTGCTAATATCACAATCTGTCTGTGATGACCCAAAAGGTCATCCCGTATATTTCTAGCTAATTCTATATTTCGAGGTCGTGAAAACCTCCTTATATCTCACTTTGATTTGCGTGCGCGTCCCAGACGTGTAACCGGGAAGCCTTTATGTAAAAAAATTGATAAAAATGATAATTTTGTATTCAAAATTTGAATAAAGTTGACTTCAGTCAACGTTTTTGGTAAACGGGTTTGACGGTCCCGGAGGGTCCGTAGAAAAATATGGGACTTGGGTGTATGCCCGGAATCGAATTCCGAGGTCCCAAGCCCGAGAAATGAATTTTTAAACAAAATTGTTTTCTGAAAAATATAAAGGTTTTTGAAAATGAAATTTGAAGTGAAAGCAGTGATATCGGGACCGTATCATGGTTCTAGAGCCCGGTACAGGTTCAATATGTCTTATATGTGCTATCTGTGAAATTTGGTAAGAAACGGACTTAGTTTAACGTGATTCAGACCTTAAATGCAAAAAATTGATGTTTAAAGAAGTTTTGAGAAATTTCATTGATCTTGAGGTTTAATTCGATGCTTATGATGTTATTTTGGTGATTTGATTACTCGAATAAGTCCGTAGGATATTTTTGAGGTTGTGTGTATTTGGTTTTGAGCCCTGAGGACTCGGATGTGTTTCAGATAGGGTTCAGGTCCATTTTCTCTCATTTTCCTCTGTTGTTTCTGCTATTTGGTGCCCTCTTCTATGCGATCGCATAGACAAATTCGCGATCGAGTGTATAATGGACCGGCCCAGTTTCCTTAATCGTGATCGCACTGCTCACTTCGCAATCGCACAGCTTGTAGACTTCACTCTACCAATCGCATACACACATTCACGATCGCACAGTGTTATCTTGGTAGTGGCCATTTCTTCTTCTATGTGATCGCAATAATTGGTCTGCGATCGCATAAGCTAACTTACTCCTTATACGCGATCGCATAATCTGTTCCGTGATCACGTAGAGCATTTTAAGCGTGCTTCATTTTCCGTCTACGCGATCGCGCCTCGATCCCCGCGATCACGATGCTTTAAAAGCCTGGGCAGATTATAAGTTCCCAAAATCGAGGGTTTCACCATTTTAAACATATTTTCACTTCTAGAACACGATTTTGGTTGATTCCTTGAGGGATTTTCACACAAATCGAATGGGTAAGTGTTCTTCCACTATAATTAAATATATAGTTCATGAATTAGTTCTTATTTTTATCATTTAAATTTTGTTTTGGGTTGAGGGGATTGTGGGCTTTGAAAGAAAACTTCAAAAATAAAAATTCATGATTTGAATGACCAAATGTTATCGGAATTGGATAAATTTAGTATGGGTGAACTCATATCGGAATGGATAATCAGAATTTGTAAAATTTTTCAAGTTCAGAGGTGCGGACTCGGGGGTCGACTTTTGGGTCGATTTTTATAAATTTGCAAAGATTGAAATTTTATTATTCGGGATCATTCCTTATACGTTTTATATGTATTTTGAAGTTGTTTTAGTTGATTTTAAGCCGTTCGGAGGCCTTCCCGCCCGAGAAGTCTATTCTTTAGTACCGGGTTGTCGACTTTGAGGTAAGTATCTTGCCTAACCTTGTGTGGGGGAACTACCCCTTAGGATTGAGTCTTCTATGTTAATTGTAGTCCGCGTACACGAGGTGACGAGTGCGTACTCGAACTTATTTGCAAATAGATTTCCCTTTAGGTATTTTTGGTCCTTATGTTTCCCGTATATGAATTGAAATCGTTATATCCGAATTCCTGACTTCTAGTTCATCTCTACCTGCTCAAATTGGAAGTACTTGCCTAACATTCCTTGTTTCTTATATGATCTTAATTGACTTAAATGAAGACTTTGTTTTCCTACCGTTACTATATCTTTCTTCATACGATACCTATGTGGCTAAAACTAGTATAATCTCGCCCTATAAATGTCTAACAAGTAATTGGAATATCTATACGTTGGTCAAGCATGCCCGTGAGTCGTACATTGTGATTTAAATGATTTTTCCTCTTAATTAGTACTTAGGTTTAATTGATGACCGCCCATGTTGATGGTATTCTTTGATGCTGCCTATTTACTGAGCATTTGTTCAAACTGAGTTTATTCGGTGAAGATAATTGTCTAAGTGAGTTTGGTTATAGTTGATTCCCTTGCCGGGATGATTTGGTTTCGTGGTTACGAACTTGAATGTATAGAATCGTTGTTATATTTGTCTTGTCTTTCCCCCGTTATCTTGTTCTCTCTTTGTGCTTAACATTCCTCTCAGTTGCTAATTCTTATGAGTGAGTTTTTACCACTTTTGTGATTTAAGTCTTTGTATTGATTTGCTCATCGCACTTTATATTCGGCCTTGTTTGCTTTCTCGCCGGTTGTGGAAATATATGTTGTTTCTGTTGCATTCTGGTTGTTTTCCCCAGTGGTTGCATTGCATATTTAAATTGAGATAACGGACAGAGATCCGGGAGCTTTCCCCATGTACTGCCTATTTAAATTAGGACTACAGACAGAGATTCAGGAGCTTTTTCTCCTTACTGCACTGCATATTTAAATTGGGACTACAGACAAAGATCCGGGAGCTTCCCCCATGTACTGCATTACATATTTAAATTGGGACTACGGATAGAGATCCGGGAGCTTTCCCCCTTTACTGCATCACATATTTAAATTGGGACTACGGATAGAGATCTGGGAGCTTTCCCCCTATACTGCATCACATATTTAAATTGGGACTACGGACAGAGA
>ML419927.1:0-62628 GCA_005239525.1 Nicotiana knightiana | reverse complement strand
GATTTCAGCGCAAATAGCAAGTGCATCTGCAAACGGATTACCTCTCTCAATATTGGTACACGCATCACTAGATGTCCGTTGTTCAGTACCAACAGGTGCATGATCTCCATCACCACTTGGTGCATCTCCTTCATAATCAACACCTTGATCATCTACACCTTTCTTGCTTGCAACATTCACACTTTGCTAGGTTGATCAACGCTGGGATGTTCATTGTTAAATTGTCGTTCAACACGTTGATCTCCTTCAACAGCCACTCTCACAGGAGTAACATTTTTATGCGCTTCATCATGAGCAACATTCATATCCGATAAATTCCCAAATGAGTTATTCATCCTATCATATTGTCGAGACTTCATAAAGGAGCCATCATCTGTTCCATTTGATTTCTCGACAATCTTGAACAACTCTTGAAACTTCTCATCAAAGTACTCCTAGAAAAAAAATACTAACAATGATTAATCTAAAATAACATTAAAAAGACTTATCTATAAATTAGCTTACCTTGACTTTTCCAAAAAACTTAATCAACAGTAGTTGATCGCTCATCCTCTTTAAACTGAGTAACAACTTCTTTTGCAATTAATTTTCTTTCTGCATCTGCTTTCCTTTTAACCTCATTCGTTACCCTCTAGTATAGAGACACAAAACAGAACTTCAGGTACAAAAGAATGCTGAAGTTTAAGAAAAACAGAACAAAATTTCAGCTACTAGGGTGCTGAAGTTCAAGAAAAACAGAACAAACTTCAGCAACTAGAATGTTGAAGTTCAAAAAACACAGAACAAAACTTCAGCTACTAGAATCCTGAAGTTCAGGAAAAACAAAACAAAACTTCAGCTACTAGAATGCTGAAATTCAAGAAAAACATAACAAAACTTCAGCTACTAGACTGCTGAAGTTCATCAAAAAGAGAACAAAAACTTCAGCTACTAGAATACTGAAGTTCAAGACAAACAGCACAAAACTTCAGCTACTAGAATGTTGAAGTTCATCAAAAAGAGAACAAAAACTTCAGCTACTAGAATACTGAAGTTCAAGACAAACAGCACAAAACTTCAGCTACTAGAATGTTGAAGTTCGTCACAAAAAAAACAAAAACTTCAGCTACAAGAGTACTGAAGTTCAAGAAAAACAGAACCTTCAGCAGCTAGAATGCTGAAGTTCATCACAAAAAGAACAAAAACTTCAGCAACTAGAATGTTGAAGTTCATGAAAAAGAGAACAAAAACTTCAGCTACTAGAATGCTGAAGTTCATCACAAAAAGAACAAAAACTTAAGCTACTAGAATGCTGAAGTTCAGGAAAAACAGAACAAAACTTCAGATACTAAAATGCTGAAGTTAAGCATAAACAAAACAAAAACTTAAGCTACTAGAATGCTGAAGTTCAGGAAAAACAGAACAAAACTTCAGATACTAAAATGCTGAAGTTAAGCACAAACAAAACAAAACTTCAGCTTAAAACATGATGTAGTTTTACAAAAAACACACAAAAATAAAACTAAAAATTCAGCACAAAAACTTACAGAACATATTCTATTGACTAATTCATCGTCAAACACCGTTGTAGAACGGTTAGAACGACTCTGGGTACGAGGTGATTCAGCGGTTGAAGTTCGACGGGTTTCTTTTGGTCGACTCCGACTACGTGGTGATTCACCAGTTGAAGGAACCGCATTAACTACCCTTGAACGAACCCGGCTGCAAGGCAATTGTCCAATCAAAGGCATTGAATTCAATTCCTCTTCTGTAGGAATTATATCCAATACCTTAAATTTCCGATATTCCTGTTTAATACAAAAAAAGTACATTATGAAAAATAAAATAAAAGTAATACATCAACATATTAACAAAACTACAAAAAATAAAAAAACATTCACTTACAGAATGATTACTGAAATATTTCTCAAGTTCTTTATATTTGGGCTCTCCCACACATATATAACGTAACATCCTGGGGAGCTGAGGAGAATCAAGGTACTCGTCTTCTTTAATATACCTATTCCGAAGATCGGGGAAACGCTCATAAAACCAAACACACAATGGATATGGAAATCCACCAATAGTATACTCTGTTGAATGTTCGTTGGATTGGTTATCCAATGCATGCTTCATTGAAGTAATGAGTTTCTCATAAGAGACATTACCCCAAGGATAAGCAGCACAAGGTTTATCGTCTTCGACAATCGTTGCATAATCCTCTACTACTGTTGATTCATTCTTTTTACCAAATACAGCAGACTCCACAAGAAGAATTTCCATCAGTTTAACTACATCTTCATCACTCTCGCATACATGTTTGAAATTTGCATCGTCCTTCTGAATTTCATTACGAGACATAAAATCTCGAATGTCCTTCAAGGTCACATCCTTATACTTACCAAAATATCTCTTCAAGATCGTGCTCTCGCGTTTAGATGGTTTTTCAACATTATGTGCGGTGATCCTCAAACCACACATAATGTGAAAGTCTTCAAGGGTGAACGATACATTATGCCCAAAAATCTTGAAACTAATGGAGTTCGATCATTGGTGAATATACGAGAAAGACACAAGCAATGAACCAACTTCATGTTGTATTTCAAGTTCTCCATAGCCAAAATGTATCGAAAAGTACCATTAGTTAACTTTTCTTCTTGTGCAGGAGTCAAGAAAGATTTGATCAAACTCTTCAAATCGTGGTTACACTTCCAGTAAGCACGACAATTAAACCAATCTCGAAATTCAAAATACCTTTCCCCTGCTCTTGTAGGAGGAACAATACAGACTGAAGGAGCTTTTGATTGTGTACGGTTTTTAGATGCTTTAGCTGCTGGAGGATTTGAAGAAGCCATCTGTTGAAAGAAAGTAAAAGATATCAGTTAAAAACATCATCTCAAAGAAGACAAAATCAGCAAATATAAAACAAAAAGCTTCAGCTCCCAATATGTTGAAGGGTCACCAAAAACAAAACACAAAACTTCAGCTCTCTATATGCTGAAGTTTCAGCAAAACAAAGCACAAACTTCAGCTCCAAAACAAAAACAGGCTGAAGTACAAAACACAAAACTTCAGCTCCCTATATGCTGAAGTTTCAGCAAAACAAAGCACAAACTTCAGCTCCAAAACAAAAACAAGCTGAAGTACAAAACACAAAACTTCAACTCCCTATATGCTGAAGTTTCAGCAAAACAAAGCACAAACTTCAGCTCCAAAACAAAAGAAAATTGAAGTACAAAACACAAAACTTCAGCTCCCTATATGTTGAAGTTTCAGCAAAACAAAGCACAAACTTCAGCTCCAAAACAAAAACAGGCTGAAGTACAGAACACAAAACTTCAGCTCCCAGTTTCATAAAAATATAACAAAAAACACAAACAAAACTTCAGCTCCCTAGCTAAAGAATTTATAGAAATGTTCATTTAAATCAGACACACACGTTCAAAAACTTCAATATATTACCAAAAAAAACACCAATAAAATTAAACATCAAAGCACAAATTTAACAAAGCACTATAGACCCAGAACGTAAAGGTACTGCAATGTACCTGTGATTATACCTAATATTGTTGGCGAACAAACAGTTGAAGCGGTGAATATCAAAAAATAATGATGATCGTAAAAGCGTAGAACGGGAGAAAGAGAGAAAGAGAGTATTTGCAAAGTATAGGAATGAAAGTAGAGGAATGGAGTTTACTTGAAGAGAGAGAGAGAAAGTAGGCTTGACTGCTTGTAAAAGGGTAAAATTGTCTTTTCGAAAGGCTTTTAACAAAAAAAATGGGTACCGATACAAACATAAAAACAAAGCGGGAACATGTTAAAGAGGGCCGCCTAAATAGGGCACCCCGTGAAACTTTTACGACCAATCGTTCCTGTTTGCTGGATAAAACGAAATTGAGCTTGAATTGTTGTTGGGCCAGACCCATAAACATAAAATGAGAAATACATATTTTTAGGCACCCCCAATAATACAGGAAAAAAAACACAATTAGCTGCATGTTATTCATAGAGTTTTATTTAAGGTAAATGTTTATATTTTAGAGAAATTCTAGGATTTTTTATTTTGTGGCTAAGTCACTTTTCCCTATAAACAGAGGGGTTCTATAATGGAATTCATCCCAAAATTAAGATAATAATTCTCTCTTTTCTCTGCAATATTCTTCTTCTATTGTTTTATTTCATGTTATTAGAACGAGACTCTAGCATCTCAAGAAGCTCTTTGAAAAGACTAAGATATAATTTTTCTCTTCTTTTAATTATGACTGATATTATGAAAAGGAAACCTGTTGCTCTTGAAATTTGGGGCAAGAACTATATGTCATGGATGTTGGATGCTAAAATCCTTTTAGATGCAATGGGTCTTGGAGACGCCATTAAAGATAAAAATAAACCATCTACCCAAGATTGTTCTAAGATCTTGGTTTTTCTTGCACCTTCACCTTGATGAAGGGTTGAAAATAGAATATCCAAGAGTCAAAGATCTACTTGTTTTGTGGATTAGCTTAAAGGAAAGATCTGACAACTTAAAGTTGGTCACTCTTCCTTAAGCAGAATATGATTGGGCTCATCTGAGGCTCCAAGACATTAAATCTATTTCTGATATAATTCTGCGATGTTCAGAATTACTTCTAGATTGAAACTTTGTGGAGATAGTCGCTGACTATGATATGCAACGTTCATAACGTTTCATGCCTCCAATAGGGTCTTGCAACAACAGTACCGAGAGTGAGGTTTCAAGAAGTACCCTGAGTTGATTTCTCTTCTCCTTGTGGCTGAACGAAACAATGACTTGCTCATGAGAAATCATGAAAATCGACCCACTGGGTTTACGCCATTGCCTGAAGTGGATGAGGTGTATTCCCATTATGTTAAGCATGGAAAAGATCGTGGCCTTGTTCGTGGTTGTGGTTGTGGTCATGGTCGTGGTCGTGGCCAGGGAAGACATTTTTCTGATGTTAATCATCCCTCGAAATAACGATCAAAAGTGGAAAGAGAAAGATGAGAAGCCAAAGGCAAAGGGTTCATAAACTGAATGCTATCATTGTGATGGAAAAGGGAATTGGGTAAATATTTGTCATACACCAAGACATTTGATTGAGCTTTATCAAGCATCTCTAAAGAATAAAGGTCATGAAGCCAATGTTGTCTCTAACAATGAATTTGATATCACCCACTTGGATGTGGCACACTTCTTTGAACACACTGATAGAAAAATAGATCACTTGATCGGTGATGGATCTGTGGTTAAAGATGATTGAGTAGTTTAATTTTTATTTTTTCAATTCGAAGTAGCTAGTGAATAAACATCATGTAATCATAATTTTTTTATATAATTAGTAGTTATTAATATCAATTAGTATTATTTGTTTTATGAAAGTGTACGTTAGTTCGTTTTGATTAAATATAGTTCTAATAATATTCATTTTAAATAACGTGTGCTCGTTCAATAACATTTGAACAGTTGGTGTAATAGTAATACTTTGGTTCAAAAACGTCCAAAATTGATTTGGTTGCAAAAAAAAAAAAAAAAAAAAAAAAAAAAAAAAGATATAAAACAAAAGTTAGATTGATTGTAGTGATTACTGTTATTCTTAACAGTAACGAAGGATCTTTCACAAATCCTTCAAGTCTCCCAAGAATTCACATTTGCCTAACAACCTAAATTACTGTGACTGCTAACAAAAGGTTGACAAATTTTGGTGCACCAAGAGGTATTTACTTTGCCAATGTCAAACCTCCATTAGGATTCTCTATTGAGATTTAAGCATGTTGGCTTGAAGAGGAAATTCACACTTACAGTTTTTAAATCATATGACAACAATTGCATTATTTATTGCTATGGAATTTTTTGTATCATAATAATAGTTTGCTCGAAATTGTATTAAAATGTTATTATTGAATCATTGATTTAACTCTGAAAATATTAATATTTATTTGTATGTTTCTTTTGTATGCCAAACCATGGGAAGCTAATATAGATATCCCACAAAGCAAATTTGGATCAACGTTCAATTGTAAGAATATTTGTTTAATTGATTCATGTATGATATATAATATTTTCAAAGAGAAGAAATATTTCTCATTTAAGTATGTGTCAGGCAAGTGTTACTATAATTTTTGGTAGTAGTAATTTAATTGAAGTCTCTCGAAGAGCTACTATAACTCTGGCTAAGGGAACAATGCTTATCATAGATAATGCAATGTTCTCCTCTGTCACAATCCGAAATTCCCACCTTCGGGACCGGTATATCGCCTAACATTTCACTTGCTAGACAAGCCCACATTAAAATAATTTTAACTATTTTTTACAATTTATTTTAATTAAATAGTAAAGAAACCATACAACTAGAATAATGTCTGAATTAAAGTGAACACACCGAAATAATGACGATGTTTAAATACCATCGCAGAACTGGAGTCACAAGTGCACGAGCTTCTAGAATAATACAAATAAGGGGTTGAATAAAAATAAAGTTATCTGAAAGAATGTACACAACTAAAATAAAGTAGAAGGGGACTTCAGAGCTGCAAACATTGTGCAACTATACCTCAAGTCTCCTCTGATAGCTGAATCTGAGCAAATTTACAGTGCGTCACTGGGACCAACTCCGGTATCTGCATAAGAAGTGCAGAGTGTAGTATGAGTACAACAAGCCCTAACAACGTTCCATCTTTCTTTAGGCACAACTTTAATTCATACCCACTAGCAAGAGCAAGATATCAATTTATTCATCTAATTTTTTTTTTTAATTTCCAATAGTGGTGTATTCTTTTACAACAAGTGCACATTTCTTCCTTTCATTGGTTCCACTCAAAAGTCACCCCACACTTAATCCCTTCTTACTCATTTTAGCGCTCATCTCACAATTAAAGTGCTTTAAGAGGTAAAAGGATCAAAACACCGTCAATTAAGAATTAAAAGGGTATAGGCTTGTAATGTGGGTGCCAAATAAAAATCCATAGGCTCAAAGAGTTAACTAGGGATAAATTTTATTTATGATAAGCAATAAGCTCAAAAAAGATCAAAGAAAGCCTAAAATCATTTCTCAAACCGAGCATCACCTAAAATTTCGCTTCAACTCACATACCAACCAAGTTCTAAACTCAATCACAAAAATATGGACTACACAAAAACCTTACCACACATGGCACATGACTCACTAAATGACGGTCACATTCCGACTCTCAAATAATTACAAGTATTCACGGAGCCACAAGATATTAAGCATTAACACAAAGTGAACATAAGTCAAGAAAATGAGACATAGGCGTCATAAAACATGCTATCCAAATAACCAAGGCATCATTAGCAATTTTAGCTCATAGGGAAGGTAATACACATGCTAGAGCCTACATATGCTACTATCAAACAAGTCAAAAAGCGCTTAGGAATTTCATCTTTCTTCTTTTATTCCCTAAATCCTATTCTACTATAAAAATAAAAAATATGACCCGGTTCAAACTACATCTCATGGAAAAAAATCGAGGCACAACGAAAAATCACGGGGGATTATTACTACCTAAAAAAATAAAAAGACATACTTTTGTATTATTTTTTTATTTTTCAATTTTGTTTTTTTCTAGACTTTAATCCCTCAAGAAAACTGTCTAGGAGATCCATCTTCAGGAAAAGTCCAATATTTTTGAATTATTTTTTTTAACTTAAGAAAATTATTCCATTAAACTAACACAATTAAAATAGGATAGAAAGTCACCCAGACAATCTCCCCACTCCACACTTAAAATTGTGCATTATCCCCATTGCACACCCATAAATACAAGAGGGTAAAAGAAACTCCCTGGTAAGCCAAAAGTCGAAGCACTAGAAGCTCATGGGTTACTCAGACTTCTCCCTGGCCTGGTCCTTCGTGCGAGTACCTCACACTTAGTTTAAACCATCTGGTTTGGTGTTGCATCCTTCTAATGACTTTGATTTCCATGCTCCTAAAAAAATAAAAAAATCGATACTACAAAAATAATATAATAATAATAAATAAATAATTATCACGACCCAAATTTCCAACCTTAGGGATCGTGATGGCGCCTAACACCACACTTGCTAGGAAAGCCATTGTTAGAATTCGAGTAGCTAATTTTCTTTGATTATTTTATTAAACATCAATAAATAAATTTAAAGTAAACTTAATTTAAATGATTTCTAAAGATAAAATAATAAACAATTGAATAAAAATGAACCACGAACTAATCATATAATAGATCTAGAACTACCCCAGAGTCTGGTATCACAATTTACGAACTACTAAAGAATACTACAAACACTGGGCGGAAAGAAATAGTGTAACTGTTTTGACTATACTAAAACAGTTTTATAAAAATAGGAGAAGACTCTCAGGATCTGCGAACGCCTGCAGATATACCTCGTGTCTCCGAATAAATAGACGGCTGCTATAAAAATCTCTACTGCTGGCTAATACCTGGATCTGCACAAAAGAGTGCAGAGTGTAGTATCAGTATAACCGACCCCATGTACTGAGTAAGTGCCGAGCCTAACCTCGACGAAGTAGTGACTAGGCTACGGAGGGGCATTAACAACATATAACCTGTGACAATAATATATACAATAACAAAATAAAATAATTCTAAACGAACAAGAAAAAAATAACTGAGACAATAAATATAAAGCAAGAAGGAAATCTAAACAAATAATTAAGTACTGCAACAACAATGATATAAATCAGCCGCCTCTTCCAGGCCTCAGCTATAACCAATTCTCAAATAATTTCCAAGTTTCCAAACTTTAACTTTAGATAAAAGTAGTGCCAAAATATGAAAAATAGTAAGTTTTCAAATCTTTGTTTTTCTTTGAAAATCAGTAAAAATATAAATTTCCTCCCTTATCGCTCCTTGTTGCGGCGTGCAACCCGCTCCCACATGTCTACCCTTATTGCTCCTCCCTAAATATATCACCCTTATTACTCTTGTTGCGGCGTGCAACCCGATTCCACCTGTCCACCCTTATCACTCTCTGTTGCGGCGTGCAACCCGCTCCCACCAGACATATCATATCAATTTATTCATAATTTCACAATTCAAGTCAAAGCCTTTCACAATATTTATGTCTCGA
Source organism: Nicotiana knightiana (assembly GCA_005239525.1). Lineage (NCBI taxonomy): Eukaryota > Viridiplantae > Streptophyta > Magnoliopsida > Solanales > Solanaceae > Nicotiana > Nicotiana knightiana. Next base: position 53,564 of record ML419927.1, on the reverse strand, counting down.
CAATTGTAAACAGAAAACAATATAGCTCGTAAGCTTCAACCAATGTCATTTTCCAATAAAACCAATAAGAATATATGTGAACACCGTAACGTTGTTAACCCATCTCAATCTTTATGTACTATGATAGAATCAAGTGAACAATTAACACTTTTAACACACTTGCAACAACAATTGGCAATAATCGATTGAAATCAAATAGCCACGTAAACCTCAACAGTCATAAGACAGTTAAACTGCAATTCTCATAACTTTCTCAATATTATAAAAAATAAAAGCAACAGGAACATAAATATATATATGTGCCTCGTAGAAACAATGCCAAACTACTCAACCATTTTGTACCACAAGGGAAACAAATAAACAACCAATACTCTTTCCAAAATAACTACAACAATATTTAACAACAACGGAATAAGACCAAGTAATCCTAGAAACAATAATGAACATAGAACAATTAAGCCATGAATCAATTAACTTGGGAACGGGGAAGGGATCATGTTTAACAGACCATTTGGTGGTGCATAGATACTCGTCACCTCACCTATACACCACACACATGAATTTCACATAGCAAACAAGTGGGGACTCATATTCTCTCAAGTCAAAGTTAGACCAAACACTTACCTCACATTTGCAGGCCACTCACTGCTCAATTTTAGCTTTTCCCTTTGAATTCACCCCCAGTACACTCGAATCTAAGCATAATTAAATTAATATCATTAATTAATGTTAAAGGAACTAACTTTACTGAAAATTATAATTTTTCCTAAGTTTTCTATAAAAAAAAAAAGTAAACACCCGACCCCGGGCCTGCTTGGTCTAAACTCGGGGTTTGGACAAAATTACGTTTACCCATTTACCCACGAACCCAAATATACAATTAATTTCGAAATCCGACCGCAATTCGAGGTAAAGATTCGATTTTTACAAAATTCTCTAATTCTACCCAAATCCTCAATTTTTACCATGAAAATTCTTAGTTTTTGATTTAAAAGTGATGAAAAACAATGAGTAATTGAAAGAGTAAGGTTTACAATTGATTACCTATGACTTGGGGATGATATTTGGTGAAGAAATTCGTTCCTAGGGCTGTGGGGTTCGAAAATGTGAAGAAGAAGAAGTCTGCCCGTTTTATATATATGTTTCTGCCAATTATTCTGCCTCGTTTCTCGTGCCAAGCGATTTCTAAACTCGATTTTTATGTCTCCAATGGATTCCTTGTGAAATTCTAGTCAAGCTACGCTTTTGAATCACTCAATTTGACCTTATAATGAAGGAGATATGTAGGTTTTAATATTTGCAAATAGTGCAGATTTTTTAATATGCCGTCAGTGATAATTTCGTAATTAACCTGAAAAATCTGGCAACCTTAGTAAAATGACCATAAAATCCTCATACGATATCCAAATTCAATGATTCTTTTTATTACGTGTCCGTAATTACGATACAAATCTAATAATTCATTCAAAACAGAAATCGGAGCTCATTTGTTCAATATGATATCATTTATGCTTGAAGAAACGACATCGAAGCATAAGAAAGAACGAGCGCAACACAACCCAAACTTATTTGAAGCTCACCCGAGTCCTCGGGGCTCTAAACCAAACATGCACACAAGTCTAAAAGCATCATACAGACTTGCTCGTGTGATCAAATCATGAAAATAACATGTAAAACTATGAATTAAACCTCAAAACTCATTATTTTTCTCAAGAACACTTAAAGTTCACTATTTATAACCCGGATGTCCGAATCACGTCAAACGAGCTCTGTTTTTCACCAAATTTTACAGGCAAGGCCTAAATATCATAACAAATCTATATCGAGCTTTGGAACCATAATACGGGTCCGATACCAACGGTTTCAAACATAAATTCCATTATTTATTTCATTAATATTTCAGCAAAACAATTTCTTTCAAAAATTAATTTCTAAGGATTGGGACCTCGGAATTCATTTTCGGGCATACGCCCGAGTCCCATATTTTACTGCGGACCTCCCGGGATCGTCAGAACACGGATCCGGGTCTGTTTACCCAAAATGTTGACCAAAGTCAATTTTAATAAAATTTTAACTCTAGAAATTACTATTTCTCTTATTTTCACATAAAAGCTTTCCGGTTTCACGCCCCGACAGCGCATGCAAATCGAGGTATTTAAAATTAACCTTTTTAGGGATATTAAGCCTAGAACGGAGTCTAATTTCACAGAATGACCCCTTGGGTCATCACAATCTCCACCTCTAAAACAAACGTTTGTCCTCAAACGGACATAGAAAATTACCTGAAATGGCAAACAAGTGAGGATATCTACTATGCACGTCCGACTCGGACTCCCAAGTAGCTGCCTCAATGGGCTGGCCTCTCTAATGCACTCGAACTGAAGGATAACTCTTAGACCTCAACGGACGAACCTGCTGGTCTAAAATAGCTACCGACTCCTCCTCATAAGTCAAGTCTTTGTCCAATTGGACAGAGCTGAAGTCTAACACGTGGGACGGGTCACAATGATATTTTTGGAGCATAGACACATGGAATACCGGATGAACTGAGGATAACCCTGGAGGCGACGGAAGTCTATAAGCTACCTCCCCCACTCTATCAAAAATCTCAAATGGCCCGATGTACCTAGGGCTCAACTTACCCTTCTTCCCAAATCTCATAACACCCTTCATGGGCAACACACGAAGAAATACTCTTTCTCCAACCATGAATGCCACATCACGAACCTTACGATTGGCATAACTCTTTTGCCTAGACTGAGCTGCACGAAGTCTCTCCTGAATAATCTTGACCTTATCTAAGGCTTCCTGAATCTGTATCCAACAACCGAGCCTCTCCCGACTCAAACCATCCAACTGGAGATCTTCACCGTCAATCATATAACGCCTCATAAGGAGCCATCTGAATGCTTGACTGATAGCTATTATTATAAGCAAACTCCTCTAACGACAAGAACTAATCCCACGAACCTCCAAAGTCAATAACAAAAGCGCGGAGCATATCCTCCAATATTTGAATGGTACGCTCGGACTGCCCGTCAGTCTGAGGGTGAAATGTTGTGCTCGACTCCACTCGGGTACCCAACTCACGCTGAACTGCCCTCCAAAAGTGCGAAGTAAACTACGTACCCCGATCAGAAATGATAGACGCTGGTACACCGTGAAGTCAAACAATCTCTCGAATATATATCTCTGCCAACCGCTCCATAAGTATCAGTACTTGCCACCGGAATGAAATGCACTGATTTAGTCAGCCTATCCAACCCAAACTACGTCAAATTTCCTCTGAGTCTGTGGGAGCCCAACAACGAAGTCCATAGTGATACACTCTCACTTTCACTCAAGAATCTCTGTCTGCTGTAGCAAACCACCGGGTCTCTGATGTTCATACTTTACCTGCTGACAATTTAAGCAACGAGCCACATACGCCACAATGTCCTTTTTCATCCTTCTCCGGCCGTCTCAAATCTTGGTACATTTTAGCTGCCCCTAGGTGAATAGAATACTTAGAACTATGAGCCTCCTCAAGGATCAACTCACGAAGGTCATCAACATTAGGCACACATAACCGACCTTGCATCCTCAAAACACCATCATCTCCAACTGTAACCTGCTTGGCATCACCATGCCGAACTGTGTCCCTAAGGACCGCCAAATGTGGGTCATCATCTTGTCGCTCCCGAATACGCTCAAATAAGGAAAACCGAGCGACTGTACAAGCTAGAACACTGCTGGGGGAAATATCCAACCTCAAGAACTGATTAGCCAACGTCTGAATGTCTGAAGCTAACGGTCTTTCACCAACTTGAATATACGCAAGGCTGCCCATACTCACCGCCTCTATTTTCTTAATGGTTATTCATAGCCAATTACGGAATTATCAAACAGCTTCACGTTAGCAATAATCTCCTTTCAAACCTTCACAATACTGATAACGAGATGCGATTCATGAAGACCTCATAATTATATACCCTACTTAACGTGTCTCATTTAACGCCACATGGGCGGCACATACCTCGTAGGTTAAAGCTCAATAATTATAACACGGATTTGGTAAACTATGCACAGTTAATTAATTTCCTTATTTATTTATTTATTATTAGTATTACTTTTATTATTATTTATTCATTTTTTAAGATTATTATCATTATTGTTTTTATACATAAATTGTTGAATCAGCCTAACAGGCATGACTCCCTACCAGTACTATAACAAAAAAAAATTCACAAGGGAGAATTTAAAAATAAGAATTTTCGTCACCAGGACCTCGTCCTTACATAACTTCCACCGCAGTTCGTAGCCCGATTTAAACATCTCAAATCATATTAAAATGTGAGGATCTCGTCCTCAATTCTGAATCACAAGCAACATGCGTATCGTGCCAATAGAAACATTCCATTTCCTTCCTTTAAAAATTTTCCGTTAAACAAAATTACAACACGTAATGATAGACGCAACTATCTCCATAGAATCTCTCAATACAAGTATTCACATAAGTAGATTTTTTGAGTTACGAAGCTCACCCGAGAGTAGAGCATATTAGAAGAATTTTATTCCGTATTAAGTTCAGGAAATCATCACTTTATACTAATTAGAGATTGTTCTTGTAATGACACCATTTAATGTAACGACCTCATCCTTACCATAGAAAATATACCAACAGGCTGGGTCTCCACCTCTAGGAATCTAACCTCCACTTTCGACATTTCGACCCCTTTTTCCTTAGCTGGTCATGTAGTTGAGTTGTAACTGCAATGGAGCATGTAGCCCGAGTGTACTGATGAATTATGGCTCTCCCAAATCTAGAACAGTTCCTACCACTAGCCGAAATAAAGTATTATCTTTCCCTGGGTCGCACAAATGTTTTACAATCATAATTGAGTCCTTTAATGAGTCTGGGAACTCACCCTTTGGCTATATGAACTGAAGTAGGAGTATGATACGCTAACTTATCAAACCTGATGGCATATCATGACACCGTCATGGTGACCTGACGCAGTCGTTCAAACCCTATGCGCCACGTATTATGGAGAGTCCAAGAAGCAAATATTTCAAAAGCATTTATGAGAACTGAGTCAAGTAATTGATGCTGGATTGACTGGTCATCCTCTTCGTAGGCTTGTCACAAACACCGGCGGCCAATTTATTCTTTTACTATGTTAATTCAACAATGCTGAGCTACCCCCTTTATTCGTATACTTTTTCATCATTCTTTTGGGGTAACTCTCATCTCTATTGATGCACAATGATCCCAAAAGTAGAGCTCTATACAGATAAACCTTGGCACAAACCATATAGTCTAGAAGCTTGTCAACCACTGTACTTCCTCTAGAGCACCACAAAATCCGCAATCGTGACTTCCACGCTGAGTAAGCCTTCTGTAGATTTAAAGTTTGTTATATAAATCCTTTGTTACTGAGGTATAGGGTTCTTAAGGTGGAAAACATATCGCAAGTCCCAGCTTTATCTCTTGCAAAATCTCAGGCTTTATATATTCCAGGCCAAAACCGATATAACTCATGACCCCGCAGTCTATTCCTTGATAGTGGACTTCCCTTGTCACGAAGCCATAGGTCACAATGTCTGATAATTCACAATGATAAACTTCACATCTCATATAAATCAACTATGTTGCTTTCAACTATTCCCTTGTTATGCCTTACTGGAGTAGCTATAAATCCTTCTGGGATATGGACTAGTCCAACATGTACCGACTGAGCTAGAACCTCCGCGTCTAGATCCATTTGAGACTTTATAATAGGTGCTGATGTTCGAGCTTTAGACTGAGCTCCGCTTCCGTCTCTTCCCCTAATCGTAGCTGTCACTGGGGCTTCACCTCTTGTCCGGTTGTACACGCTTTGTGTGCTGTCGAGATTTGTGAGAGGACAAGAATAGGAAAGTTCAATCATCAATGGTAGAATAAATTCGCACGATGGAGTAGAATAGAAGTGAAATTGTTCCTAACTTCATAGCCTCTGAGAGATAAGTATAGATGTCTCTGTACCGATCCTTCAGAATCTACCAAGTTTGTTCATGAATTGTGAGACCTAGGCAACCTAGTGTTCTGATACCAACTTGTCACGACCCAAATTTCCAACCTTAGGGATCGTGATGACGCCTAACACCACACTTGCTAGGCAAGTCAATGTTAGAATTCGAGTAGCTAATTTCCTTTGATTATTTTCTTAAACATCAACAAATAAATTTAAAGTAAACTTAATTTAAATGATTTCCAAAGATAAAATAATAAAAAATAAATAAAAATGAACCACGAACTAATCATATAATAGATCTAGAACTACCCTAGAGTCTGGTGTCACAATTCACGAACTACTAAAGAATACTACAAACATTGAGCTGAAAGAAATAGTGTAATTGTTCTGAATATAATAAAACATTTTTATAAAAATAGGAGAAGACTCTCAGGATCTGCGAACGCTAGCAGATATACGTCGTGTCTCCGAATAAATAGATGGCTGCTATAAAAATCTCTACTGCTGGCTAGTACCTGGATCTGCACAAAAGAGTGCAGAGTGTAGTATCAGTATAACCGACCCCATGTACTGAGTAAGTGCTGAGCCTAACCTCGACGAAGTAGTGACGAGGCTATGGCGGGGCATTAACAACATATAACCTGTGACAATAATATATACAATAACACAATANAAATATAAAGCAAGAAGGAAATCTAAACAAATAATTAAGTACTGCAACAACAATGAAATAACTCAGCCGCCTTTTCCAGGCCTCAGCTATAACCAATTCTCAAATAATTTCCAAGTTTTCAAACTTTAACTTTAAATAAAAGTAGTGCCAAAATATGAAAAATAGTAATATAAAATAGTAAATTTTCAAATCTTTGTTTTTCTTTGAAAATCAGTAAAAATATAAATGTCCTCCCTTATCGCTCCTTGTTGCGGCGTGCAACCTGCTCCCACCTGTCCACCCTTATTGCTCCTCCCTAAATATATCACCCTTTTTACTCATGTTGCGGCATGCAACCCGATCCCACCTGTCCACCCTTATCACTCCTTGTTGCGGCATCCAACCCGCTCCCACCAGACATATCATATCAATTTATTCATAATTTCACAATTCAAGTCCAAGCCTTTCACAATATTTATGTCTCGACAATTGTAAACAGAAAACAGTATAGCTCGTAAGCTTCAACCAATATCATTTTATAATAAAATCAATAAGAATATATGTAAACACTGTAACACTGTCAACCCAGCTCAATCTTTATGTACTATGATAAAATCAAGAGAACATGCAACACTTTTAACACACTTGCAACAACAATTGGCAATAATCAATTGAAATCAAATAGCCACGTAAACCTCAACAATCCTAAGACTGTTAAACTGCAATTCTCATAACTTTCTCAATATTATAAAAAATGAAAGCAACAGGAACATAAATATATATATGTGCCTCGTAGAAACAATGCCAAACTACTCAACCGTTTTTTACCACAAGGGAACCAAATAAACAACCAATACTCTTTCCAAAATAACCACAACAATATTTAACAACAATGGAATAAGGCCAAGTAATCGTAGAAACAATAATGAACATAGAACAATTAAGCCAGGAATCAATTAATTTGGGAACGGGGATGGGATCATGTTTAACAGACCATTTGGTGGTGCATAGATACTCGTCACCTCACCTATACACCACACACATGCATTTCACATAACAAACAAGTAAGGACTCCTATTCCCTCAAGTCAAAGTTAGACCAAACACTTACCTCAAATTTGCAGGTCACTCACTGATCAATTATAGCTTTTCCCTTTGAATTCACCTCCAATACACTCGAATCTAACCATAATTAACTTAATATTATTAATTAATGCTAAAGGAACTAACTTTACTGAAAATTATAATTTTTCCTAAGTTTTCTATAAAAAAAAAAGTAAAAATCCGACCCCGGGCCTGTTTGGTCTAAACTCGGGGTTCGGACAAAATTACGTTTACCCATTCACCCACGAACCCAAATAAACAATTAGTTTCGAAATCCGACCTCAATTCGAGTTAAAGATTCGATTTTTACAAAATTCCCTAATTCTACCCAAATCCTCAATTTTTACCATGAAAATTCTTAGTTTTTGATTTAAAAGTGATGAAAAACAATGAGTAATTGAAAGATTAAGGTTTAGAATTGATTACCTATGACTTGGGGATGATATTTGGTGAAGAAATTTGTTCCTAGGGATGTGGTTTTCGAAAATTTGAAGAAGAAGAAGTCTGCCCGTTTTATATATATTATTCTGCCAGTTATTCTGCCTCGTTTCTCGTGCCAAGCGATTTCTAAACTCGATTTTTATGTCTCCAATGGATTCCTTGTGAAATTCTAGTCAAGCTAGGCTTTTGAATCACTCAATTTGACCTTATAATGAAGGAGATATGTAGGTTTTAATATTTGCAAATAGTGCAGATTTTTTAATACGCCGTCAGTGGTAATTTCGTAATTAACCTGAAAAATCTGGCAACCTTAGTAAAATGACCATAAAATCCTCATACCTTTTCCAAATTCGATGATTCTTTTTGCTACGTGTCTGTAATTACGATACGGATCTAATACTTAATTCAAAACAGAAACCGGAGCTTATTTGTTCAATATGATATCATTTATGCTTGAAGAAACGACATCGAGGCATAAGCAAGAACGAGCGCAACACAACCCAAACTTATTTGAAACTCACCCGAGCCCTCGGGGCTCTAAACCAAACATGCACGCAAGTCTAAAAGCATCATACGGACTTGCCTGTGCGATCAAATCATGAAAATAACATGTAAAACTATGAATTAAACCTCAACATTCATTATTTTTCTCAAGAATACTTAAACTTTATTATTTATAACCCGGATGTTCGAATCACGTCAAACGAACTCCGTTTTTCACCAAATTTTACAGGCAAGGCCTAAATATCATAAAAAACTTATATCGAGCTTTGGAACCATAATATGGGCCCGATACCAACGGTTTCAAACATAAATTCCATTATTTATTTCATTAATATTTCAGCAAAATAATTTCTTTCAAAAATTGATTTCTAAGGATTGGGACCTCGGAATTCATTTTCGGGTATACGACCGAGTCCCATATTTTACTTTGGACCTCCCGCGATTATCGGAACACGGATCCGGGTCCGTTTACTCAAAATGTGGACCAAAATCAATTTTAATAAAATTTTAACTCTAGAAATTACTATTTCTCATATTTTCACATAAAAGCTTTCTGGTTTCACGCCCGGACTGCGCATGCAAATCGAGGTATTTAAAATTAATATTTTTATAGGCTATTAAACCTAGAACGGAGTCTAATTTCACAGAATGACCCCTTGGGTCATCACAATAATAATAATAAAAAAGTAAAGCTGGGTTGCCTCCCAACAAGCGCTTTATTTAACGTCGCGACACGATGCGAATCACTTTTTTCCTCCACTTTGAACTTATGAATTGGACCCTGAGTTTTTATTCAAGCTTATGATTATGCTCCTGGGGTGGTGGAATGAATCTAACTGGCCCAAGGAAATAATGTAATATTCTGCACTTCTTGGCCTTTAGATAAGGTGTGTAATCCTGACTTTCTGGCAAGAAGGAATTCTAGAGTGTAGGCACATTGTTCCTCCGTCCTCGACTCCTCAATTGGATCGGGTGACTCTATTTCTATATAGTCATCCAAACACAATGTGGAAAAATGCTTGGAGTGTGGGCCAATGCGCTCAACTACATGAACTTTGGGACTATTAACTTCCTTAAAACCAATGATACTAGAATCAACTAAATATGTATCTTCAATGTATTTGGTTGAATCTAGTATCTCTTCTTCAACATCAACATCATCAAATTCCAGTTGGTTGGTTTAGTCATATTCTACTCTGAACTCCTCCATTATAATGGCAATTTATGCAGCCAATTCATGCTCTTCTTGGCTATTATCCACAATGTAAGCTTGTTGCACTTTACAAGGTTCAATTAGTTTATTAGCTTGAGCTTCCAAGTTGTGAATAGTTGCCTCTTGCCTTTGTATCTGCAGTGGTTTCTCATCATATTGTTCCACAAGGCACTTCAACATATCTTTGATCTCCTTCAGGTCAGCTTCCCCAGGTTCTTTGTTCCTATTCACTTCACATGAAAATGTAGAACCATCAAAGTAAGGGGTTGGGGAAGAATAAGACATATAAGAACAGTCATGAAAGTGACCATCTTGACCACCACACATATCACACACATTCCACACATAAGATTGAGCTGGTGCACATAACTCTCTCTCGAAAATATTTTGATAATTTTGCAATGGGCGGTTGTTGGGTTTTTAAGCTTAAATGTAGCTTAAAAGAGGGTGAATTCAAAATGGAGGGAAAATGGAAATATTTGAGTTTCCCTCTTTGACAAAGGGACATTGTCCCATATTGGAATAGGAAAAGGTTTTTGACGGGTATATATACAATTGCTCTTCTTCTAGCTTTTAAAGAGTTAAGAAGAAGGCAAGCCTCGTGCCATCGTCGTCGTCGCTTGTTCGGCTCGGCTTCGACTTCGGTTTTGGCTTCGGCTTCGAATTTGGTCGATTAATTGATTAATTTTTTGGACCAAATTTATTTGTTAATAGTAAATATTAACAGAAATGTTATTAAATATCTATTTTTTGTAAACGTAAAATTAATATTAAATCCAATGGAATATTAATATTAAATCTAATGGAATATTAAACTTTTTTCCATTATCTGTTATCCGTTTTTCGGTTTTGTAACAGAAAATTAAGTTTCCTCCCTCTTGAATTCCTGGTTTATTGTTGCGTAAATAGCCATTGATGTTATGACCGTTTTACGTAAACAGCCCTTCTGAAGAGTTGCACCTCTTCAATTTGAGCTCAATATTGGCTATGAATAGTAGTCAATTCTCTCAGATTTTCATACGATTTTCTGAGTTTTCCTCCTTTCTTCTGCATTGTTTGAACTACAAAGAAAGCAACAATAAGTGTGATTTGCTACCAATCTTTGTTTCTCACCGGTCGCAGAAAGTCTTTTAAGAAAAAGGCTTCCCTAAATTTTCGTGGCATCCGGATCGGGATACCCCGGCACGACGAAGACTGGCCCCTTTGTTTTGGGGTACCGCCGCGGAAAGGGAAGTGGCCAAAACATATAAAGATCGGCATAGTCTCTCATAGGGACATATCTATCCGGATAGAGGATAGGCCGGCCTGCCCCTGACCTGCTGGGTTGGGTGGCCGGGTTAGCACCCCTCGTCGCCTCTGTACCCGAAATAGATGCACTGCGCTACCCAGCGCCTAACCTTGTCTCCCCTACTCCTCTTCTGGTTGTGCCATTACCAATCGCGGGTAACCCCCAGTCCGGCCGCCCCTGAAAATCTTCCTCCTTCAGGTGTGGCTTAGCATTAGGAAGTTCTTATAGAATGCGTTGTGAGAGCGGCAGAAAGAGGTGCTTGGTCCCGCACTCCTCCCTGCTCACGGGCAACTTCTCTTGCCTGCACACAGATTTCTTGCAAGATCCTGTCAATCAGCTTCGATCACGATGAGAGAAGAGCGGACCATTGAAAGTCTCAATTTCTATCCGCCCAAGGTAGAAATCAAAGGTCCAACTGATCACCACGCCTGTATTGTAAATATGCAGTTAGGAATAATCCAGCCAAAGTAATAGGAATTAGACCTAACACGATTCCAAATAGAAAAACTTCAATCATTTCGATCAGAAAAAGGGAAAGAAAGACCGGCCACATAAAGACAAAACAGACAAGAAGAGAGGCCTTTCAGTTCGTTCAAATGCATTAGGGACGAGCTATTACAGATGGTCTAATTCTTCTGGAGTTCGCTCATATCGAATTGTCCAAAAGCTCATCAACCTGTCCGAGGGATGATGAAGGCGATGCCATAATTGAGGGAACCGCCCTCTTACTCTTTTTTAGATAAGAATGCGAAAGACCCTGACCCTGCCAACCAAGCCCACTCAGATAGACTAAGTAGACTAAAAAAAGTGCACAATAAAGACTAAGGAAACAAAACCTTTTCTCTCTTGTTTTGACCGCGGGAAGGTGAACTTTGCAAAAGTGCTTATTTGGTTGGGAAGAATAGGACTTCTGACTCGACCTAGACTGATCTTTGTTCTGATGATGATAAACCATCATCAATTTGTATAGTATATATACCCCCACGCCCTCTTTTTGTACCATTTTTTTCTTTCTAAAAGAGGGCCTGGAACTGGGCTCTCTTCACAGCCTCTAAAGGCGTTAGGAAGAGATTTAATCAGCGACGGATCGTAAAGTAATGGTCTCCAATGACCCCAGGTTTTTTTTACATGCTGATAATCATTCTTATTCCCTTTCTCCGAGTTTAGGACATTCATTGGCTGCGACAATTTCTGGCCTTGCACCGACCATCCAATGGACCATGGACTAAACGGCCACTGCCTGAAAGGACTATGTCCAGGGGACCGCCCCCCCCCCCACAGTCAGTATTGTTTGAGTAAGTAGTAAGTAATTGAGAAGGTGGGATGGACCGTTATCGAATTCCGGCCGGCATTTCTGTCAATCGGCGGAAGACTCACGCATACTGGGAGGGTACGACTTCAAGGGATGGACTCGATCGAACGGCCAACCACTTGCTATTTTTGAAACCACCAAATGAGTGAGAAAAAGGGGGCAAGTGTACATTAGGCCACTGTAAAAACGATTCTCCAACTGATGATTTTTCAGTTTCGGATGTGAAGGCTTAGGCTTCCATTTTTGTTCTAGGTTTTCTTTATTCGCCGGGGCGCTCAGTTCCTTCCTGTTCCCCGATCCGTGGGGAGCGGGATGAGTGATACATCTGGCGAGCGCCGGTGAAGTAAAAATGAAATGGAATTAAAATTGGTCGAGAAAAAGAACCGCGCTAGTCGGAATTTGGAGAAAGATAGAGAGCTCTCTAGGCTCTCCTGATCAAATTGAGAGTTCGCTTTGCCAGTCCATGAATATGCCGCACCCAGCAGTTCGAGGAGTTGGACAGATACGGGTCGCTGAAACACTGGGATTTGAAGTACCGCTACACCAATGTGTAATTCGTTCTATTTTGGAAGAAAATAATCCACAACCTTGGGTACTAGGAGGGGATTAAATTCCTTTAGAAAACATTGTGAATTCAGTGGGCTCGGATTAAATTCTATTTCGTTTATATTTCTGTTTATATGTTATTTTATCTTCTCCAGAATTATATTACAAATACAGTTTACTAACAGTGGTTTCCTCCACAATATGCATAAGAAAGATCAAAAGTAGAATTACCTACATCAAAACTCTCATAATTCCAAGATGCCATGTCTCTCAAGTCAAAAATAAAATTTTAAAAAAAAGTCAAATACAAGAAAACAAAAATAAAAGTTCAAACTTGCAACCTAGAAATATGTACACCTACAGCTACATCATTAGTTCCCCGGCAACGGTGCCAAAATTTAATCACGCACAACTATGCCTTATAAAAAGAAAAAGGACTAAGCGGTTGTTGCAAATATAATCCGGTTTACAAGTCCGGAGTCGAATCCCACAGAGAACTAATGCTCAACTACATTTATTCAATATCTCTAAGAAACACAAGTTCAAATAATTTTCTAGTTATAAAGATTTGATTTTTATTTCTACTAATTAACTAACAACTATTATAAAGTAGTAAATTATTAACTAACAAGGATGAAATTTGAGGCAAGATTAAGGAGGTCTAGAGTTACGATTTCCCTTATTTTTGGAATCCTTTCCGCTACGTTTTCTATAAATTTGCCTAAGTTTTCTCTACCGATCATGAGCTCTTTGAGTGTCGTAATTCTCTGCCGAGTAACTACCACAATTTACTAGACATATTCTTCCAAATTACGCTAGCTGGCACTAAGTTACGACTCACTCGGATCGCACCAAGGTTTCGTTATCCCTAATCCCACCTTTAAACCCTCCCTATTGATCCCTCATATACATTAGGAGTGATGTTGTTCAACAACTACCTAAATATGCACTCTCTTCTAAGTAATACACACTAAATAGGCACAGTCGATTGAGAGCTCTTCAACCAACCACAATATAAACGTAGTTGAACAAATAGAGAAAAGCTATAGCAAAGCTATATTAACGTAACAGGAAAATCATCCTCCAATAGGTTCCATCAAAACCATAGATAACAAATTAGCTATTCATAATAGTATGCATAACTACAATACTAAAATTCATAACCAATAATGAAAATAGGAAGAAGGACGTGAAAAACTCGTAGAAAAATTTTCTGCCTTGCTCCTAGTGTATTCTTTCCTCCTTAGGTCGAATCCCCGGTCTCTTCTCTAAAAATGATGCTTAATGACTATTTATATGTGTAGAAAAGAGACCTAGACGAAATAACCAAATCCAAAACTAAATAAAAGATAAAATAAGCTTTCAAAACCTGAAACATGCTTGTTACAGGCCTCGCGGCGCGAGGCAAAACGCGCGCCTCACCTCGCTGTACACCAGGTGCCGCGAGGTAAAATGCAAGAATGAAATCTCGCGCCGCCGGCTACTTTTCTGCTTTATTTCGATTGCAATGCTTGTCTTTCTTCTGTCCTTTCCCGTTTTCTAGTTTAGCATTAAAGCAAGTGTCGAGTCTAACCTCGATGAAGTAGTGACGAGGTTAAGGCATGTCACTTACTTTAACCTGTACAACAATAATAACAACAACTACTACTACATAAACTTAAAATAAAATTTGTTGCGGCGCGCAACCCTATCCAATGATATAATCTTTCAAATAAATTTTGTTGCAACATGCAACCCACTCCAATAATATAATTTATCAACACTTATATGTAAGATTACTTCAACAAATACCACCATTAATAAGAATTAATAGGCAATAAGGTATACAACAATTATAAATTATGTATGAAATAAATAAGGGCAAGTAACAATTAAATGTAGAATCAGGAAGAAGATATGCAATTTAACATATAAAATACTAATTATCAAGTAACAATTATGGCACAAAAATCACATAAGCATGTAGCAATTAAGGCATGATAGTTGGCAATAAAAATCAGAGATTCAATTAATATAACAATTAATTCATGAAATAAGGTAATTAGTGTAATACGTAAAAGTATGGAAACAAACAATTTGACGACATATTGACACTCGTCACCTCGTCTATACGTCGATATACATAAAATTCACATAACATATAATTCAAGGGTACTATTCCCTCAAGTCAAGGTTAATCACGACAGTTACCTTGCTTCGGAGTTTCATGTTATCACTCGACCACGGATTTTCCTTTCGAATTATTCTCCAAACCAAAAAAACCTGCAATTTATTAACCAACAATTTAATTTGAGCGTTAGAAATTATTCACAATTCGAAAGAGACTTAATTTAAGTCATTTTCGGAAAAGCCAACGTGGGTCCACTTTTCGAAACCTGACAAAAAATTACGAAATCCAAACACCCATTGCGGTACGAGTTCAACCGTAAAAAAATTATAAAATTCCGACATCAGATTACCTTTTAAATCTTCATTTTACATTTTTGGAAGATTTTACAAAAATCTTATCTTCTTCCATTAAATTCACAGATTCATAATGTAAGTATGTATGAAATCGTGAAATATAATCAATATAGGATAAGGAACACTTACCCAGTTCGAAGTTGTGAAAAATCCTTTTGAAATCGTCCAAATCCGAGACTTAAAACTCAAAAAAAATGAGCAAAAATGGAAACCCCCGATTTTATGTATTCTGTCCAGTATTTTCGCACATGCGGACTAATTTTTCGCATCTGCGAGAAAAATCTCACATTTGCGAACCAAGGCAGCCAGGCAGCGGACCTTCACATCGTAGATGTGACTGTGTAGAAGCGCAAGGGGAAATCGAGAAGAATCGCATCTGCAATCATGGAACCGCAAAAGCGAGCATTGCATATGTGCTCCAAATTTTGCAGAAGTGAAGCTTCTCCCTTGGACTCAAAGTCGCAGAAGCGACCACGCACATGCGGCCAAAATTGCGTAGGTGCGGCGCACCAGAACCAGACTACAAATTTTACAAACATGGTTTGAAACTCGTCCGAAACTTATCCGTGCCACCCGCAACCTCGTCCAATTATACCAGCCAGTCCCGTAACATAAAGCGGACCTACTCGAGGTCTCTAATCACGTCAAAAAACGTCGAACCTACAAATCACTACTCGATTCGGACTTATGAGTTTGTGAAATTTCCAATTCTATAACTCGCGCTGAAACATGTAAAATCAATCTGGAATAACCTCAAATGTTGTAGGTAATACCCAAATGACATAATGGAGCTATTCCAACTCTCGTAATCTCAATCCGAGTTCGATATCGACAAAGTCAAATCTACGTTCAAACTTTGAAAACCTTTATCCATTAAGTTTCTAGTTTTTGTCAAATGGCGATAATTCAAGCTAGAGACTTTTGAATTTGATTCAGGGGATAAGCCCAAGTCCCAAATCACGATACGGATCCACTGGGACCGTCAAAATACTAATCCGGATCTGTTTTCTCTAAACGTACCGAAGTCAATTTAAGTGAGTTTTAAAGTACTATTCCACATTTTTATCAATTGTTCAAATAAAAGCCTTACAGAAAAATATACGGACATTGCACGCAAGTCGAAGAATGCTGAATGGTGCTTTTCAAGGCCTTGGAGCACAGAATTGACTGTTAAATTTAAAGATGGCCTATCGGTTCATCACATCCTCCAAGTCTAAGAGGAATTTGTTGAGCTTTAAAGAAACCTGCCGAAATGCATATCATATTGAAACAATAGATGAGAATAATCTTGAATATCTTATAGTTACCAAGAATGTCTCTGGAAAGAAAAGAGTTATTGAGAATTTCCCATCTTTATCTTGTAGCCTGTATTGAACAAGAATTAGTGCAATTGAGATGCATTCTATCGTAAACTAAAGGTTGTTGATTTCATTACTTTTGTACTTTGGCATGATGGATTGGGACATCCTGGATCAATTATGATGAGAAGAATTATAGAAAACTCAAATGGGCATCCATTAAATAATTTAAAGATTCTTTTAAATAATACATTTTCTTGCACTTCTTGTTATCAAGGCAAGTTAATTATTAGACCATCACCAACAAAGGTTGCGATTGAGTCCCCTGCTTTTTTGGAACGTATACAAGGGGATATTTGTGGACCTATTCACCCACCTAGTGGGTCGTTTAGATATTTTATGGTCTTAATAGATGCATATTTTAGATGGTCTCATGTATGCCTATTGTCATCTCGCAACCTAGCATTTGCAAAATGTATGACACAAATAATTCGATTACGGGCAAAATTCTTCGATAATCCAATTAAGTCTATTAGACTTGATAATGCTGCTGAGTTTTCATCCCAAACATTTAATGGTTATTTCTTACCAATTGGGATAAAAGTGTAACATCATGTAGCTCTTGGTCACGCTCAAAATGGCCTTGCAAGGTCTTTAATTAGACGTCTGCAATTGATAGCATGATTGTTATTCATGAAAACAAGGTTGCCCACTTCTATTTGGGGTCATGCCATTTTGCACGCAACAATGCTAGTTCGTCTCAAATCGACAAATTATCATAAATATTCCCCGTAACAATTATTTTTGGGTCATGAACCTAATATATCCCATTTACGAATTTTTGGATGCACAGTATATGTGCCTATAACACCACCATATCGCACCAAAATGGGTCCCCAAAGAAGGTTAGGAATATACTTTGGGTTTGAATCGCCCTCCATTATTTGCTACTTCAAAACATTAACAGGAGATTTATTCACTGCTCGATTTGCAGACTGTCGATTTGATGAGACACTTTTCCCAAAATTAGGGTGAGAAGTTGGTGAAACCAAACAAAACATTTTGTGAAAAAATCCATCGTTGTCTCATCTTGATCCACGTGCCTCTATTTATGAAAAAAAAGGTGCAAAAGATTATTCATTTGCAGAAAATAGCAAATCAAATGCAAGACGCAATTACGGATCCGAAAAGGATAGCATAATAACATATCCATGCAGAGAATGTTCTAATTTGTATTGATATCCTTGTTGGAAAATCTTCTAGTATCATAGCTAATGAGTCAAAAGCATGCCTAAAACGTGGCAGACCATTGGGTTCTAAGGATCGAAATCCTAGAAAAAAGA
This sequence comes from Nicotiana knightiana, assembly GCA_005239525.1. Classification (NCBI taxonomy): domain Eukaryota; kingdom Viridiplantae; phylum Streptophyta; class Magnoliopsida; order Solanales; family Solanaceae; genus Nicotiana; species Nicotiana knightiana. The sequence continues at coordinate 35,408 of ML419927.1, read as the reverse complement.
AAACCAAATGATCAAGATGACACTAGGAAAGAGTCTCATGAAGAAATCCACGATTTAACCAATCCTGAGATTCATGAGGAAATCACTGATCCTGAGACTCAAGAAAATAAGGAACTTTCAATAACCCTAATCGATATCTAAACAAATTTGAATCGATTGGATATACTAGTGGATTATGTCTTTGCATACAATGTTGCATCTAGCATTATGAAAAATAATGAGGATCTTGAACCTCAATCTGTTGGAGAATGTCGACAAAGACGTGATTGGCCAAAATGGAAAGAAGCAATCCAATCCGAGCTGGATTCACTTGCGAACGTGAAGTTTTTGGGCATGTAGTTCAAACACCTAATGGTGTTCATCCTGTTGGCTATAAATGGGTCTTTGTACGTAAGATAAATGAGAAAAAGGTACCAAGATATAAGACACGCCTTGCTGCACAAGGCTTTTCACAAAAGCATAGTGTCAATTATGAAAAGATATATTCACCTGTTATGGATGCAATAGCATTTCATTATCTCATTAGTTTTGTTGTCTTTGTAAAGCGTGGCATGCATTTAATAGATGTGATTACAGCCTATGTTATGGCTCACTTGATAATGAGATATACATGAAAATTCATGAAGGATTTAAAATTCCTGAAGCACATAATTCAAAGTTCCGAAAAATGTTTTCAGTTATATTGCAAAGATCTTTGTATGGTCTAAAGCAATCAGGACGAATGTGGTATAACCGACTTAGTGAATATTTACTAAAGGAAGGTTGTATAAATAATATCATTTGTCCATGTTTTTTAATAAAGAAAATAACATCGGAATTTGTTGTACTTGCCGTAGATGTTGATGACATAAACCTTATTAGAACTCCAAAAGGCAATTGATTATTTAAAGAAGAAATTCAAGACGAAAGATCTCGGAGAGACAAAATTTTGTCTTGGTACTCAATTTGAACATTTGGCAAATGGAAATTTTGTTCATCAATCTGCTTACACAGAAAAGGTATTGAAACAATTTTACATGGATGGAGCATATCCATTAAGTACTCCGATGGTTGTTTGATCCCTTGATGTGAATAAGGATCTGTTTCGATCTCAAGAAAAGAATGAAGAGCTACTTGGTCCTAAAGTACCATGTCTTAATGCAATTGGTGCACTAATGTATCTTGCTAATATAACAAGGCCTGACATAACTTTTTCAGTTAATGTCTTAGCAAGATATAGCTCTGCTCCTACAAGGATACATTGGAATGGAATCAAACACATATTGAGATATCTAAAAGGGACTACCAATATGAGCTTATTTTAGGGTAGCGATTTCAGTCCCGGTCTTGTTGGTTATGCCGACGTTGGGTATTTATCCGGCCCATACAAGGCTCGATCTCAAACTGTCACGACCCGAAATCCCACCTTCAGGCCGTGATGGCGCCTAACGTTGCACTCGCTAGGCAAGCCAATGTGTTAACTGAATTGATTTATTAACAAGTGAAAACAACAAACACTGACTAGATGATTGAGATAAAGTGCGAAAGTATTAAATAAATCTAAATGACCATAGCTAATAACGAAGAAATCCCTTTAAGTACAAAACCCAGAAATGGAGTCACAACCTCACGAACCAGTCTAAGATTTAGCTAAAAACAACAGTATGAAATAAAATGATATATCTGTCTGGAAACACATAGATGACAGACTGAAAGATAGACAGTGACGCAGAGATCCACGAACGCCTGCGGAACTACCTCGGTGTCATTTGGAATAGATTGAATGATACTCCCCCTAACGAGGTCCACTGAGTCCGGCTGCGTAATCTGCACAACATAAAGAAGTGCAGGTGTAGCATCGGTACAACCGACCCCATGTATTGAGTAAGTGCCGAGCCTAACCTCGGCGAAGTAGTGGCGAGGCTAGGACACGGCAACAAATTGTACCTGTGCAGTTCAATAGTATAGCAGAAAATAAACAATAATACAGTTACGGGGAAGAACATACTGGGGATAAAAGGGGCAACAATTGCTAAAACAGTAGAATCAAGTACTAAGGGGAAAGTTGAAGTAAAGCAGGAAATAACAACTCGAAACAAGTAAAATAGACATGAGAAGGAACGGCATGAANCATGTTGGGGATAAGAGGGGCAATAACGTAGAATCAAGTACTGACGGAAATGTAGAAGTGAGAAGAAAATAACAACCCGAATCAAGTAAGATAGACAGGGGAAGGCACAGCATGACACCTCGTGCATAGCCTCAAAATCACACGGCACGGAATGTCCCCTCGCGCATAAATAATAATGACTCGTCACGGAATGTCCCCTCGTGCATCAATAATAATCAATCGGTACAGAATGTCCCCTCGCACATAAATAATAAGCAATCGGCACGGAAAGTCCCCTCACGCATAAATAATAATCAATCGCCACGGAATTTTCTCTCGTGCATAAATATAATCATCAGCACGGAATGTTCCCTCGTGCATAAATAATATAATCATCGGCACGGAATGTTCCCTCGTGCATAAATAATATAATCATCGGCACGGAATGTTCCCTCATGCATAAATAATATAATCATCGGCATAGAATGTTCCCTCGTGCATAAATAGTAATCATCGACACGGAATGTTCCCTCGTACATGATGAATATAAAAACAACAATTGATATAAAAGTTTAACAATGCGACATTTCAAATGTACAGACATAATCAACCCAATTCTATTGTCCAGGCAAGGGACTCCGCTATAACCAATCTCACTCAGAAGTATCATATCAACAGTAAAACCCTCAACCAAACACATAATCAAGAACTTTATACGTCATGAAGTAACCTCAAGGTACCACTTCCAAGGTTCCCAATAATTCACAACACGGAGAATATCAAAGACAGTAAATAACTCATCAAAATTTGACTCACGGGCATGCTTGACCACAACATATAGGTACCCGTCACCTCACTTATACGTTGGACATGAATTACACATAGCAAATAAGACTCTATACCTATTCCCTCAAGCTAAGGTTAGGCCAAACACTTACCTCGGCTCCAAGAATGCAAGTCAAGCCTCAATCACGGCCTTTCCTCTTGAATCCGACTCCGAAACGATAATATCTAGACATAATTGACTTAATAACATCAATAATTATTCAATAACTCAATCCCAAAGCCTAATTATACATTTCCCATAATTCTTCCAAAAATACCAAAATTCGACCCCGGACCCGCTTGGTCCAAACTCGAGGTTCGGACCAAAACCCGATAACCCATTTCCCCATGAACCCGAATATACAATTTGTTTTGAAATCTGACTCCAAAATGAGGTTGAATTTCCAAAATTTTCAAAAGCCCTAACTCTACCCAAAACCCCCACTTTCTACCTTTGATTTAATGTTTTTAGACCTAGAATCTAGTGATTGATGAAGGAAAATGAAAGAAATTAGAGTTAAGAACACTTACCTATGAAGCTATGGTGGAATGGTCTCCTAAGAACCGCCCAAGAAGAGTGGAGAAGAAGAAAATGGTGAAAGATATCAAAATCCCGTAATAGCATTCTGTTTTTAAGGCTTTAAAATGACTGGGCGAAATAATCCTACGTGATCGCGAAGAGAGGGTTGCGATCGCGGAGAGTACTGGACAATGACCATCGCGATCGCGACCAAGCGACCGCGTTCACGTAGAGCAACACGTTACCCTGCCCCCAGATCCCTTTAACGCTATGCGATCGCGTGAGGCCCCTCGCGGTCGCGTAAAGCACTATCCCCAGGCTCAGTGATCGCGTCCTAGGCCCTGCGTTTGCGTAGGGTAATTTCCCAACCCCCAGCCATATGAACATCGCGATCGCGTGAATCACACCGCGATCGCGGAGGGCAAATCACAGAACACCAGAAACAGCAAAATACCAGATTTTTTCCAACTCTTTTGCACCCCGACGCCTATCCGAAACTCACCCGAGCCCTCGAGGCTCAAAACCAAATATACACACGCCTTCAAAATCATCCTACGAACTTATTCGAGTAACTAAACCACCAAAATAACATCAAAATAATGAATTAAAATTAAAAAAATCCATAGAATTTCCTCAAACATCAGAAACTATCAAATGTTTCATTTTTTTATCCGAAACACGTCAAACCAAGTCCGTTTCTTACCAAATTCTACAGATAACTCACATAACACCATATTAAACCTGTTTCGGGCTCCGGAACCATAATACGGGCTCGGTAACACAGATTTCACATCAAAGTTCATTTTCAAAAGTCTTCATTATTTTCAGAAAATAGTTTTCTTTAAAAATTTATTTCTCGGACTTTGGACCTCGGAATTCGATTACGGGCATACGCCCAGGTCCCATTTTTTCCTATGGACCCTCCGGGACCGTCAAATCACGGCTCCGGGTCCGTTTACCAAAAAACCAAAGTCAACTTTATTTCATTAATTATCATAAATTCAACTGTTTAACACATTTCCACATAAAGGCTTCCCGGCTATGCGCCCGGACTGTGCATGCACATCGAGGTGAGATTAACGGAGGCTTTCGGAGCCTCAGAATACATTTTTTGCTAAATTTATACAAGATGACTTTTTGGGTCATCACACAAACATGCTATATATTTACATGTGGAGGCACTTCCATATCTGGGCAATCGACTAAGCAATCAGTCGTAGCTACTTCATCTAATCATGCTGAGATAATTTCTATTCATGAAGCAGGTCGAGAATGTGTATGGTTGTGGTCTATAATACATCTTATTCGAGATAAATATGGTTTGAAGTGTGACAAACTACACACGATTTTGTATGAAGACAATGCAGCATGCATAGCCCAACTGAAGGTAGGATTCATGAAAGGATATAGGACAAAACACATTTCACCAAAATTATTTTTCACACATGATCTTCAAAAGAATGGTGATATCAATGTGCAACAGATTCGTTCAACTGATAATATGGCTGATTTGTTCACCAAATCTCTACCAACGTCAACCTTCAAGAAACTAGTGTACAAGATTGGGATGCAGAGGCTCAAGGATGTGAATTGATGCTCTCATCAGGGGGAGTTAGTACGCTGTACTCTTTTTTCCTTACAAGGTTTTGTCACGGTAGGTTTTTCTTGCAAGGTTTTTTACGAGGCAACCAAAAGGCATATTTCTAAACACGCGTACTCTTTTTCCTTCTCTAAAATTCTTTTTCCCACTGGGTTTTATTTTAGTTAAGGTTTTAACGAGGCACATTATCTGTTGAATAGACATTCAAGGGGGAGTGTTATAAATAGAGTTTTATTTAAGGTGAATGTCTATATTTAGAGAGATTCTAGGGTTTGTTACTTTGTGGCTAAGTCACTTTTTCCTATAAATAGAGGGATTTTATAATCCAATATATCCCAAAATTGATAAGAATTCTCTCTCCTTTCTGTGCAATATTATTCATTTTCTTTTATTATTTTATTTCACCGCCCAAATACTTTTGGTTACCCCCGCTTAGCCATAAATTTTGATTCACTCTATAAATATTTCAAGTTGCCGTTACTAAATCCAATTTAAAAAAACAAAAAGCTTAACCAGCCAAATTTCAAAATCAATTTTAACATAAGTCCTAAAAACTCTTGTTAGTGGCACAAAGCTATTATCTCTTCATAGTTACTTTTTTTTCATCTTCAAAATTACTGATTTAACCATAAATTCAATCAAAACACTTTACCCAAAATTCTCCGGCATGCTTCTTCCTTTCTCAGTCATTTAAGGATTCTTTAGAAACTACCACCACTCCAAAAGGCTTAGCACAAAACTAAGTGTTTCTAGCTTTTTCTTCATTCTGCCATTGAAGCTAGAGCCCAAAAGATTTTGGTTCTTCAAGAATCACTTTGTTTCTCGTGGGTTTTGAAATTCCGTGTTATTTTTGTATATGTCATTCTCAGACTTCAACATCTATTATAGTCTGAATCCATTTTACACCACTTAGTATACAGCGTAGAATTGATGCATAATTATCACATAATCCGTGTATAATCAGTATATAATTTACAGATTTATTATACCCAGTTTATACTTCACAGTTTTTTGAATAAAATGGGGATCCGATAAAAAAAGTAAAGTAGGGGTGCTAATTGGTTAAGTCGAGTAATAAAAATAAAATGAGGCTATTTAAAGTTTATATCCTAAATGGGCTGCTAATCCAATTAATTGTTCAATATAATAGTCGATAAATGTGTATTTTCGTATGGGTGAATGACATAATTACCCATAAAAATAAAACTGTTTACCCTTGTCTATCCATTTACTTTTTTACCCATCAAACTAATTACATATCTACCCATTGATAGTTTTTGTGGGTAATTTCCTCTTTTTTCTACTTTTCTTTTTTATTTCTTTGCCTCTTTCCTTTTTTCCTTCTTTTCTTTTCCCTCATTTTTTTTTTCTTTTTTCCTCTTTTCTGTTCATTTATCTTTTGCCCAAATCATACTATTATTATTATTACTATCATAAATTAATTTCACACGCAATTTTGGCTCTTTTTTTTCTTTTTTCTTTTGTTTTTCTTTTGTTTATTTTCTTTATTTGTTGTTCCTTTTCTAATTTCATTTAACTCCCTTTTTTTGTTTTTTTTTCTCTTCATAATCTAATTTCATTGACTCTTTTTGCTCTTTTTTTTTATTATTCTCTATTTATACAACAACAAAAGATAATTGATAAAGTAAATATTTATTCACTTTTTTAAAAATATAATTGGTATAATAAACATTTTTATCTTTTTTTCTTATTTTTTAATTCAATTATTAAAACAACTTATACATTATAACTGTTTCTCTTCTTTTTTTTGCTTTCATTTTATTTATTATTATTTCAAATTATTGTTTAATCCTTTTTTTCATAATCAAATTTTGCACATATTTTTGGCTCCTTATTTTTTGTTCTTTTTGTTTATTTGTATTTTTTATATATTAATTATTAAAAAATAACTTACTTTAGCATATAGCATATCAAAAATAATATATTAGTAGCAGTCAAAGTATATTTTGCAGTATACTATAATACCCACATGCTATACACCGTATACTCACTGTGTATATAATATCAAGTACTTTGTTGAAAATTGAAAAATGACCCATTGAACTTTTCTTTGAAAAATTAAAAAAATACCAAATTTAACTTTATTGTTGTATTACACCATATACTGTAATAGTATATTGTTGCAATAAATTATATACTATTGAATTATAAAGAATATACTAAAATGGTACATAGTATGCTATTTTGGTATATAGTACAAAATAATCTTCTTCACTAGTTCAACTCAATTTCAACCTAAATTTCAAAAATCTACTCCAAAATTTTTCACCAAATTGACTCAAACTTTAGCCACAACCTCCAATCAGATATTTTTGGTTTAAGAAAAAAAAATTGAAACAAAATATGAGAACTCCATTGAAAAATAACTCAATAAATTCTGAAAGGACCAAATTGTAATAGTATATTGTTACATTATATAATATACTGTAACAGTATACCATTGGAATAAATTGTATACTGAAATGGTATATAGTATATCCTTTTGGTATATAGTACAAATTATTCTTCTCCAATTCAATGCAATAAATTATATACTATTGAATTAAATATTATATACCAAAATGGTATATAGTATGTTATTTTGGTATACCATTTAAATTAGTCTTCTTTGCTAGTTCAACTCAATTTCAACTTAAATTTCAAAAATGTACTTTAGAGTTTCCGCCAAATTGACTCAAACTTTAGCCACAACTCCAATCAAATATTTTACACTAAATATTTTTGTCTAAGAAAAAATTTGAAAAAATATATGAATTCTGTTGGAAAGTTAAAAAAGAACTCAACAGAAATTTTAAAAAAAAATCAAAAAACACCAAATTGTAATAGTATATTGTTACATTATATAGTATACTATAACAGTATACTGTTGGAATGAATTGTATACCAGAATAGTATATAGTATATCATTTTGGTATAAAATACAAATTCTTCTTCGCCAGTTCAATGTAATAAATTATACACTATTGAATTAGATATTATATACCGAAATGGTATATAGTATATCATTTTTGTAGATAGTACAAATTAGTCTTTTTTGCAAGTTCAAATCAATTTCAACCTGTATTTCAAAAATCTACTCCAGTATTTCCACCAAATTGACTAAAACTTTAGCCACAACCTCCAACCAAATATTTCAAACCAAATATCTTGGTTTAAAAAATTCTAAAAATATGAGAACTCCATTGAGAAGTTGAAAAGAAATCAATAAAAAATTTAAAAAATTCAAAAGGACCAAATTGAAATAATATACTGTTACATTATATAGTATACTATAACAGTACATTGTTGAAATAAACTGTATACCAAATGGGTTATAATATATAAATTTGGTATACATTACAAGTTCTTCATCTCCAGTTCAACTCAGCTTTAACACAAATTTAAAAAATCTACTGCAAAATCTCCACCAAATTCGCTCAATGTTTAGCTACAACCTCCAATTAACATTTCTAATAGACCCATGCAAAATTGGATCAAAACAACTACAAACTCAACAAACCCAATTTATGAGTTTCAAGCTTCAAGGTCCTTCAATGGTGGATCTGACCCTTCCAATAACAAATATGTGAAAATCAGCATTAACACTATAATCCAAATGTCAAAGAACAACACCCAATGAATTCGAATAACAAAACATTTCAAACACGCACCAAAAATTCAGATCTAAAAATTTGGACTCATACACTTAAAGTTTCAATTTTTTTCTTCAGATCTGAAATTGGATCCATTACTTTGTAGTATTTCTCTATTGACTAATGGATAGAGACTCACCGAGAATTTTTTTCCTACTTAATTTTCTTTCCAATGAGATATCAAAGAGAGGATTTAAGAATAAAAGAAATTGCTATTGTTGGAAGAATATGTAGAGAAACCGAATTGATGTCGTAAAAGGAAGAAAGAGAAAATGGGGAGAAAAACAGGAGAACATATAAGGCAACTTTAAATTATAAAATTACGGAGAAAGAATGATAGGTAGGTCGGGTAATTAATATGAGTGGGGTAGGTGGATATTGTAACTATTTTCAAAATGGGTAAAAACGGGTAAATATTTTGATTTTTGTGGGTATATAGTGTAGTTTCCTCTTTTTGTATATAGGAATAGTATATAAAAAATATAATTATTTTGTATACTTTTTAGCTAGCGAATGCACTTAATTTTGAAAGACCGAGCAATTTTGAATTTTGCCCATTCAAAATTTGGCCTTGATTCAGCAGTTGAACTCCCATTTTCCTCTTTTGTTAGTTGTTTCCACTCTAACAAAATCTTTTCTCTTACCTAGCTAATGTCTTATGGAATTATCACTTACACTAGAAATTAGTATTTAATTGTGAGTTTACCACCAAAAATTAAATTTTCCCCTTAGAGATTTGTTGTCAAGGATTTGATGATAGAATAAAATTCTAATATTGCCTCAATGATGTCCCTAGATTTTTAAAGGCAGAATACATAGATAGACACTTAAACTATCAAAGAAATTTCACTTGAACACCTCAACTAAGACATTTCCCAACGAAGTTCTTTTACTATATTTTTATTGCACCAGTTTAACACGTCCGACCTGAGCTTAAAATTTTTTTTCATGCGTGTGACTACGCGTTCCAGCATGGATAATCTAACCAATTAAAAATTGACACATTTTTTACAATGACACATAGATTATTTCATCGGCTTAATTACCCTATTCCTAATTTTAACCCTCTTTACAAAATCCTAAAACAACAAACGACCAAAAAAGCCCTAACTCCCAAATTCAACTCTAGTAAAATCGGCCGAAAGCGATGCATGTCCATTGATTTTGCTTCGTTTTCGTTCAATTGAGTGGTAATTAGTGCCATAGGTAAATATATGTTCGATTTGTTTGATTTTGTCCCAATATGTGCTTGAAGAACGATCATTAGTCGTATTTGTTCGGGTGAAGTGCTGCTTGATTTCAAAATTGAAGTGCTGAAAAGGTAAGTCTTTTTAGTGTCTGTACTATTGTCTTTTTAGTGTTTGTACTATTGTCATTTTAGTGGTGGGCTTCTGTGGGAGTTGAGACTGATTTGGGACCACAATTAGGGGTTTTTTAAAAGAAATTTGGGAATATTAAAATAGTGATGTCAGACTTTATTGCTATTAATTTTCACCATGGTGGTAACTTTACCCTTGACCATGACTCGAAATATGTGGGGGAACAGGATGTTTTAATAGTTGATGTTGATAAAGACTACTTTTCTCTTCCGGAATTATTATATACACTACAAAAATGGGATATCCTACAGTGAGTGGCTTCTATTACCAAGACTCGACAACTAAGACTTTTGTCTATGTGGATAGTGATGCACAATTATTGAATATTGTGTCTAACCTTGAAAATGGAGATGAGTTACATTTGTATATTCAACATATTGTTCTAGACCCTGAGGTAGTGGATGATGTGGAACCTACTAGACTTATTGGTGGTCTAGAAATAGGTTTAAGTGAAGTGAATAGTGCATCTGGGGAAACAAACACAGAAGAGAGGGAAGAGGTTGCTGCTGAAACTGAAGTTAGGGAAAATGTTGTTGATGAAAGTGAGTGAGGGAAGAGGTAGCTGCTGAAACTGAAGTTAGGGAAATGTTTTTGATGAAAGTGAAGTGAGGGAAGAGGTAGTTGCTGAAACAGAAGAGAGGGAAAAGGTTGTTGCTGAAAGTGAAGTAAGGGACAATGTTGTTGATAAAAGTGAACTAAGGGAAGATGATGTTACAGACCTTGATGGTGCTATTTCAGATCTGGACATTAGTAGTGACTCAGAGTTTGATGTTGTACCAGAAGAAGATGATAGTGATGCTGATGAAGTGTTGATAGCTATTAGGAATGAAAAGAGAACCAAGCTAAAGGCTAGAAGAAGGAAAAAATCAACTGTTCATGTAGAAGTACCTCTAGGAGAAGGAAAAATAGATAGAGGTTTTAAAGACATTGGCAAGAACTAGGCACACAAATATGCTGGTAAATTAGGGGGGATGAGGACTATGTTGATAGTTTTGATATAGGTAGTGATGATTCTGATGATGAGCTAAATGTGAAATATGAAATTGGTGTTGATTTTCCAAGTAGAAGGAAGAGTACAAAGTTAAGATATGATCTAGATTGTGTTGTGGCTATTTTTGAACTTGACATGATATTTGAGAATGTCAAACAATTTAGGAAGGCAGTGACTGACTATGCTATTGAATACCATGCACAGCTGAAGCTTAGACCTAATGAGCCAACTAGGGTGAGTGTGAAATGTAAATCAAAGATTTGCCAGTAGGAGTTATTTGCAAGTCTTGACAGGGATTCAGGGAATTTTATAGTTAAGAAGTATCATCCTATTCACAAGTGCACTCCAATGAACAAAAATAAGCTTTGTAATTCTAAGTATATTGGTGAAACATTCAGAGATAGGATCACATCTCAGCCCTATATTAGGATCTAGGAAATACAAGAATTGGTTAGAGACAAATTGGGTTTATATATTGGTATAACCATCTGTTACAGGGCAAAACACATCGTGCTTAGGAAGTTTATGGGGGATTGGAAGATGGAGTTTTCTAGATTATGTGACTATGCTGATATTATTAAACAAACCAATCGTGGTAGTACTTGCTTGGTCCAAACTGATAGAAATTCAGAGCCTGGAAATAATTTGTTTAAATACTTCTATGTCTGCTTTGATGCATTGAAGAAAGGCTGGTTGGAAGGATGCAGGAAGATCATTGGTTTTGATGGGTGTTTTCTAAAAGGAGCATAAGGGTGAATTGTTGGTAGCTATTGGGAAAAATGGGAACCAACAAATGTATCCCATTGTATGGTCTGTGATAGACAAGGAGTCAAAAGCATCTTCGAGTTGGTTTATAAACAACTTAGTAGCTGACTTGGAGTTGGAAGATGGAGCTGGATTGACAGTTATGTCTGATATGCAAAAGGTACTTTACTTCATCTCATTTATGTTTCTGATTTCTGTTTTAGTTTTCTGTTTATGAGTTCTGTTTGAGTTCTGTCTACATTCTGTTTCATCTACATTCTGTAGGGTTTGGTACCAAGCATTCAAGAGTTACTACCAAATTGTGAGCATCGAATGTGTGCTAGGCACATATGTCTAACTGGTCCAAAACTTGGAGAGGTGAGGAGATGAGAAAGCAATTCTGGAGGTGTTCTAAGGCTAGTTTTGAGGTGAAGTTGAAAGAAGAACTGGCTGCTTTGGGAAAGCTTAGAAAAGGTATATGTGAAAGCTTATTGAAGTATAACAAAGAGTATTGGTGTAGAGCTTTTTTCCTTGAACACTCTAAATATGATATTGTAGAAAATAATATGCGTGAGACCTTTAATTCTTGGATATTAGGACCTAGGCACAAGTCTATTATTACCATGTTAAAGGACATTAGACATAAAGTAGTTAGGAGACATGTTGATATTATAAAATTTGCAGAGACTTGGATTACAAACATTTCTCCTATGGCAAGGGTGATTCTAGAAGAAAATAAGGAGTTGTCTAGAAAATGCAAAGTTTTGTGGTTTGGAACTGATGGGTTTGAGGTTGATGAGTATGAATACAGATACATAGTAAACTTGAATAGAAGAACATGTACTTGTAGATCCGCGCAGTTAAGAGGGATCCCTTGTGCACATGCAATATGTGCAATCTATCATAAGAAAAAGAACCATACAATTATGTGGATCACTAGTATAGAAAGGAGACATTTCTCAAGGCATACCAATACTTTCTTGAACCAATCCCCAACATGAAGATGTGGCCTGACACTAATAACATGGTAATTGAGCCTCCTGCACCAAAGCCAATGCCAGGCAGGCCTCAAAAGAAAAGAAGAAAGGCCAAAAATGAGCCTAAGAAAAAGAAGTATGGCAAGCTCTCTAAGCAAGGAGTTAAGATGACATGTTCAAAATGTCATCAAGCAGGCCACAAAAAATCTACATGCCAATCAAGGGTATGTTGTAATAATTTTCACCTTTTTAGTCACTTGAAATGGCAACTTATATATGTACTTTCTGAAATTTTTAGGGTGGAATGGGAGAGTCTACTCAAGAAACTCAACAAAGCCAAGGAAGTCAAGCAACTCAAGAATCTACAATAACTAATAGGGGCAGTGACAGAAGAAGGGAAAACAGTGCTAATTTAAGCACAACCAGTGGCAGAGGAAGGAGAAACAATGCTAATACAAGCACAACTAGTGGCAGAGGAAGGGGACACAGTGCTAATACAAGCACAACCAGTGGTAGAGGAAGGGGAAACTACACTGGTTTTGGCAGGGGTGCATTTCCAAATGCACCTCCACCTACCGCTCCTAGAAAACTTACTGTTGGGGTTAAAAGAACAAGAGGAAGAGGTGATGAATCTGCAACACCATCTGATGGACATAAGAGGTCAAGGAATGTTGGTTTTGGATGTTACACCAACCCTACAACTGGAATGACTATCAATAATGTAAGGGTTGTCTATTCACAACTTCAATTTGTTATTACTACCATTTGTTAAAATTGATCTATGTGCTTTTTATGTCAATTTCAGCCAGTTAGTTCGGGTGAAAGAGTTGTATCATATGGGACTAAGGTTGTAAATGATACCAGTGCAGTCAATATCGATCTTGGATTTAAACCTCTTGGCCTTAAGTTTAAACCAACACTTTAGTTGGTAGCATTCTGTTTAAACCAATACATTCAGTTTTGTATGCATTCAGTTGGCAACATCAAACTGCAGAAAAATTGAAGGCAGAATACATAACAAACTGCAGAATACATAATAACAAAGTGCAGGAGTTGTTTCATTTCATTGAAGTAAGGCCACATGCCAGAATTACATCCAAACAAATTAGATACACCCAAAATATATCTACCACCACTACAAATTGCCCACAAAATACTTCAACTACCAGCAAAACCACAACACCTTCAATGATTAACGACACAATAGCAAACCCAAATAATCAGCATTGTTACTATAATAGAAGCCAATTTCATCCTCCTTCTTGCTCGAGCCCTTCTTCTTCAAAAGCTTTGACCCTGTTCAGTAAACCCCAAATAACCCTATTCGCTTGACTAGGAAACTCGTCGTCAACCCACTTAAAATAATTACATCCACCTTTGTCCTTCAAAAAAAAAATCATTCAAACTAAAATCAGAAAAAATAACATGACTAAAAATTAATTAATTTTCATTAATTATCACTTACCTTTTCAATTTTGCATCCATAGAACCTCCTTCCAGGATTAGATGGAGACCATGAAGTTTTCAGTTGACATTCATGACCACACCGACATGAATCGACTCTTGATTTCAGATACATAATTGAGAGCTTATTAAGCCAAGATTCGAACACAATTTGGAGAGAAGAACAGAAATTTTAAACAAAATCAAGAAAAGGGAGAAGAAATAGGGATGGATTTTGAAGGAAAAATCAAGAATTAGGGCCGGTAAGAGAGAGGAGGATCTAATTATATTATTGGAGAAAGGAGGGATTTTACCGTTTATTCTACCGTTGATAGGCTTATATTTCTGCTGCTCACGCGCTCAAATGCAGTGATATTTACGTTATATGCCATGTCAGTCGGACGTGTTAAACTAGTGCAATAAAAGTATAGTAAAAGTGTTTCGTTGAAAAATGACTTAATTGAAATATTCAAGTAAAATTTCTTTGATAGTTTGAAAGGTGGTGTCAGATTAACTTAAAGTAACATGAGATATACATAGCCGGGCGCAATTCTTTTTGGACTGTGGCGCATCTATTGCTGTCGGTAGTCATGTTCGAGCCAATTGGTACGCATTTTGAGTCCTTGACTATTTCATCCCGCACGTAGATTCTCTTCCTTTTATGTTCTAACCAAATGATGAGAGAGTTGACAAACACAGAGCAAAAGAATAAACAAGGAAGAAATTGTAACTCTGTAATAAGTGTTAAAAACAAAAATTGGAAAGGACACAACATACAGACATAGAAAACAAATTTGGCATCGGAATTAACAAAAAACATCAATATATCGCCAATGAACTAAAAATCATTTGTACGTAATTACAAAATTCCATTCTCTATTGCTTCAAGGCTCAGCAAAGATTCATAAATCACTATTCATCGTCGCAAAGGCGGATCCGACGCATATGAAACTCATAGTTTATCTTAGTTACTAGATTCGTAATTAAATACTTATACCTATTTAATGAATTTCTAAATATAAATACAATATTAAACAAACGTTTTTAGATTCGGCCAAACCCGTATCTGATAGGCTAGCTCCATCTTCGCATCATCGTCTTCAGAGTGGTCTTCCTCAGAGATTGTCTCTAAGCAAGGAGCATTAAAAGTCGTCTTCTTAGGTGAAACGAGAATTGGAGGAGCTACCTCAATCAAAAACTTAGAATGAACCACTTTCTTAGCCATTTGGTAGGCTTTTGCCAATTACTAATATAACCAAAACCACAAATTTCAAAATACTTAGTATTAGGATCTGTCTTAACTTGAAAAGAGAACCAAAAATTACACCGGGCTTGAGGTGTTTTGGAGATGGGTTCGTAATATATATGTAATCAGAGATAGAAGCACTAATTAAAGTTTTTGAAAAAACGAATAGTGGAAGACACTGGAAAATGCACTTCATAACTTTCTTTAAATAGGAAGTTTCTAGTTACAGGAAACAAAAGCATGAAGCATGTGGGAAATGAGGAAAGTAAAAAACAAATACACCCTCCAGCCCACTTTAAATAATGTTATGATATACTTTTTTTGATCCACAATATTTGAATTTTTTCAGATATCAAGAAGGAATTAATGTAACGACTCGATCGGTCGTTTTACTTTTTAGAACCTCGTTCCTCTAAATAAGACTCATCGTATGTACTTTTACTGTTTTATGACTTGCGGGGATGGTTAGTTCGGGATTTGGAAAGGTTCGGGTTGAAATCGAATACTTGGTTCCTTAAGTTGGCCTTAAAAAGCTAAGTTTGACTTTGGTCAACATTTTGAGTAAACGACCTCGGAATCAGGATTTGACGGTTCCAACAGGTTCGTTCGATGATTTCCGACTTGGGCATATGTTCGGATCGGATTTTCGATGACCGGGGAGAGTTTCAGCGCCTAATAGTGAAAGTTGGCTCCTTGAAGGTTTTAAAGTTCTTTAAATTTGGTTTGAAGTAGGATTTGGTGTTATCGAGGTCCAAAATTTGGCATTATTCCAAATTGATTTGATAGGAATCGGACACGCGGAAGTATTTTTAGAAGTTTTTGAGTTTCATAAGCTGACCCATGCTTTTTGGCGTCCGTTTCGTGATTTAAGATGTTATTTCGGTATTTCGATCATACGAGCGAGTTCGTATGATATTTTTAGACTTGTGTAGACGTTTAGTGTGGAGCCCCGAGGGCTCAGGTGAGTTTCGGACGCGTTTGGATGGATGAGAAAACTTCAGTTTTTTTGGTTTTTTTTTTGCTGGTGTCTCAGGTATCGCAAGTGCGAGAAATGGTTCGCATTTGCGAACATCCCATTTGCGAGAAGGGCTTCACAATTGCAAAGAATCCTGGTCAAGGCAGGACTTGCATTTGCAAGATTTCCAGTCGCTTTTGCGACCAGCCTCCATTCGCATTTGTGAATATTTTGTCGTATTTGCGACCTTGGCAATGGGGGCTTAGCTTCGCATTTGCGAAGATTATGTCACATTTGCGACCTTCCCATTTTGCGTACCAAGTGTCGCAAATGCGACATTTGCGACCTGTGCAACAACTTTTAATGTGGGACTTAACTTTATTTCTCTCATTTCCCACTTGCTCTTGGGCAATTTTGAGAGCTTTTCTGAGAGGGGTTCCATCAACATCAAGAGGTAAGTGATGCCTATCGATTCTTTAGCTAAATACGCAAATCATAAGTAGATTTAACATGGAACATGGTGGGATTTATGGGATTTTTTGAGTAAAATCAAGGGTTTAGATAAAAATGGGATTTAACCACGAAAATGATTATGGAATAGGGTGAAAATCATATATTTGAGTTCATGAGGTTATGGATAACAACTTTCTTCAAAGATTTCCGGAATCCGGGCACGTGGGCTTGAGGGTGAATTTTAGGAATTCTTCAATTGGGGTTGGGTAATCGCTTTAATAGTTGGGATATAAATTTTTGAA
Source organism: Nicotiana knightiana (assembly GCA_005239525.1). NCBI lineage: Eukaryota > Viridiplantae > Streptophyta > Magnoliopsida > Solanales > Solanaceae > Nicotiana > Nicotiana knightiana. The sequence continues at coordinate 18,231 of ML419927.1, read as the reverse complement.
CATGTATTGACCATTTTATATAACATTTGACTAGTTTCGAGTAGTTTGGCACCGAATTGAGGGTTTAAGCATAATTGTGGACCGAAAAGTTGTCTTTGAGATGAGGTGACGAGAGTCCGTGCGTAGCTACTAATTATGCTTATGTCCGGGCAGTTTAGGACCTGAATCATGTGATACTTGCGATATTTGCACCATGTTTGCTAATTTAAATGCTTAAATCATAACGGAACTTGATAAGGGAATTGTCTAAGGTCGAATTTCATTTACTTGAGTTTTGGACGGGTCACTTGACCGTTAATGAGAATTGAAGTTTCCTTGAATATTAGCCTCTTAATAATCTTTGAATAAGTTGTTTATAAAGTATTTTCTCTTCTTGTGGAGCGGGCCGAACGCTTCTATAATAGAATAGATGCATCTATGGTTCATGCCGTCCAACCCTCGACAGTGCACACTTTATATATTTGTATGTTGGATCGGGTTGTACGATCTCGGCATAATTCGTGCGTAATACTACTTGGACCCCAATTTTAATTGATATTGTTTCATTAAATTGAGGGGTTAAATTGTTAAATGATGGAATTTTACTTGGAAATTGTTATCAGTAAAGGATGGTTTATTTTTTTCATGTTATTGAGTTTACAATTTCATTTACATAGCCCATGTTTTATTGGAATTTTAATTATTTTATTTTTAGCCCATAGTAAGTGTCGGAGTCGAACCCTCGTCACTACTTCTTCGAGTTTAGACTGGATACTTACTAGGTACAAGTTGTTTATGTACTCACGCTATACTTCTGCACTAAATGTGCAGGATCTGAGGCAGGTGCATCCGGATATCAGTCTGACGTGCATCCTTGATTTCACGAGACTTTGCGGTGAGTTGCCTTCCGAGCCCGTTCTGCAGCAGCCGAAGTCTTTCTATTGCTTTTATTATCTGTCTATTTCACTTCAGAGAGTAGTCTAGTATTCTTTTGTATATTCTACTAGTAGCTCTTACAGTTGTCACACCAGGTCTTGGAAATTATGCTAGTAGACACATGATGGTTTTTGGATTGTTTGACTTATCTCATTTGCTCTTAAAATTTGTTATCTCTCATCTTATTGTAACGACCCGACTGGTTATTTTGAGCACTTGCACTTTTTTCGGTAGTTTGAGGGCACGAGTATCCCCGCATGATGTATTATGACTTGTGTGAATCGTCGGCTTTGGTTTTCAAGTTACTCGAAATCGATTTGGAAGGATGAACTTCAAGATTTAAGATTTAAGTTGGAAGAGTTGACCAAGTTTGATTTTTTAGTATTTGACCTCGGATTGGAGTTTTGATGGTTCCGTTAGGTCCTTATGGTGATTTTGGACTCGAGCGTATGCCTGGATTTGCATTTGAATGTTTCTAGAAGGATTAGGCACTAATGGGCGAAAGTTGGAAACTTGAAAGTTTGGAAAGTTCATACGTTTGACCGGAAGTTGACTTTGAGGATATCAGATTCGTATTGTAGTTTCGGGAATTGGAATAGCTTTAATATTTCATTTGGGACTTGTATGCAAAATTTGAGTTCATTTTGGGTTGATTTGATATGTTTCGGCGCGAGTTGTGGAAGGTGAAAGTTCATCGATTTTAATTTGAGGCGCGATTCGTCGTTTCGATATTTCTATGTGAGATTTGCCGTCTCGAGTAGGTCTGTGTTATATTTTGGGACTTGTTGTTATGATTTAACGGGTTTCCGAGGGGCTCGAGTGTATTTTGGATCATTGGTTGAGAGACTAGTTAAGTAATTTAGAGTTTGACCATGGTCAATATCGGGTCAAGACGACCTTTTTTCGATGTTTTGAAGGCGCGATCAGATCCGTAGCATGTTTTATGATTGAAATGCATATATGGTTTGTTTCCGGGAGGTTCCAGATGAGTTTTTAGGTGGTTTCAGATCATTTAAGTGAAGTTTGGATTTGCTGGTGCTGGTACTTCGCAATTGCGAACTTTTTGTTGCAATTGCGAACTCCGCGTTTGCGAACATCTGGTCGCAGTTCGAACCTTGGTCGCAATTGCGAACATTCTGTCGCAATTGCATACACCGCAATTGCGAACATGGGGGCGCAATTGCGAACTGTATGCAATTGCAAACTTTAGGTCGCAAATGCGACATATGCAGCTGGGTTAAGAGTTGGAGTTTCGGGATTTTAGCTCATTCCTTCATATTTTGAACCATATACAAGGAGTTGGGGGATTTTGGAGGCGATTTTCACCACAAGGTGTTGCTCCAAAACGCATACGTAGGTATACGTGGTCGTACAAGTAATAAAATGATAAGTTGAGTGTCGAGCCCACAGAGACTTGTATCAACTACCCACTAAAATCACCAAGATTGTTATTCAGTCAAGCCAAATTCGAGATTAAGAATGTGATTATACTAACTATAATTCTAAGTAGTAACTAAATTATCAAGCAGTAAAATGATTGTTATGTATTCAATAGAGACAAATATTCCAGGGTTGTAATCGATTCACCAATCATATTGTTTTCTAGTTAACTCTCTCTTTCATACAATTCACTCATGATTGCTAATTAATCGATAATTGCTTTCATAGCCTTCTCTCGAAGTACTACTCGCCTATTCAAAATAGATTAATATCTATATTCCTATGAAATCAATCTATTAAGGACGCATTAAGATTACGATATTTAATTAAGCATGGTGACTAGGTATATTCCTATTCTAACCACAAATCCGCCCCCCTAGGAGTTAAGATCGTGCTCTCTTCAATTCTTCTCTAATCTAAACACGGCTTTCCCAAGCATAGAATATATAGTAAATAGAACCTAACTGCTGGCCAGACAATTAAGCAATTAATCACAAAACTGAAGAAACAACCATATATTAGTGAACTGTAATCAAGGTTAAGTCAATGTTAAATAACAATATTCATAGATAAATCACAATCCCAGAACAATAGCAAACAATTTCATAAGTGTTGGATAATTGAAAATACTAAGAAAAGATGAAGAAAACTCAGATCTCTTTTCTCCTGAATGTTTCTCGTGTGTCTTCCCTTTTCAAAGTGGCATCCCTCCTCCACAAATAAGCTTAGTCTTGCTTTTATACGTGTTGGGTAGGTCTAGGGCCGAAATAACCTTGCCCCGGGCGAAGTTGGACATAATTCTCATCACCAGCGTCCAGCCCACGCTAGGCTCCGTCTCTGGGGCTGATGATTTGCACACACTGCCTCTAGGGCCACAGGTAGTGTGGGGCTCTGAAAATGTCACTTTTCCTTTTTTCGTCCATTTTGGCTCTAATCTCGCACCTTTCGCCCCCAATTTCTCTCGGATTATTCCTACACATAACAACACCTCAAATTAATATAAATCAACACATTTAACATCCTAAATCCACGAAACAAAAGTAAAATGTGAGGTGATATACATATAAATATATATACTTTAAGCTAAACATCACAAGGATTGGGGTAAGTGTTCTCTACTTGGTTTTGATTATATTTTATTAATATATCTTCGATTTTCACATTTGGATTATGATTTTAAAGAGAAAGTTGGGGTTTTTTGTCTAAACTTTCCTAAATTGAATTTTTGAGTTTTGAACATCGATTCGGAGTTGGATTTGAGTGAAATTAGTATGGTTGGACTCGTAATTGAATGGATTATTGGATTTTGTAAGCTTTTTCGGGTTTCGAGGTGCGAGCTCGTGTTTGACTTTGAGAAAATTTGTAAAGATTCAACCTTTATCAATTGGGTTTGCTTATGGCATTATTTGATATTTTCTACATGCGAAGGTAATACATATATGAGGTGACGAACATATATGCATGTGCCAAGATTAATCATGCTCGGGGGTAGATTATGCTATGAATTGTGCCTTGTAGGATTACATGACCTTCTTGCTTCATGTCTTACTTGACTCATGGATACTAAGAATGTAGAATTAAATGTTAAAAACCAAGATTTAGTTTATTATAACTTGATCAAAATCTGGCGGAAATTCTGAGAAAATATTGATGTGTCTAATTCGGTCATCATTATGCTTAATCATTAATACATTGCTATGGACGATATTCTTGAGATATTAGATTCTATACTCGTGTTGTAGATCATTCTTGAGATTGGTAGAAATACTTGATTAATAAGGTTCTTGAGGGTTTATTAAACTATTGTTGGCTTGAAAGTTGTGAATGGGGTTCATTTGGAATATTCATTTAAATACTCTCTTTGACGTTATTTATGCTTCCTACCTTGTTTGACATTTATATACATATGGTTGATAAGGAAGAATGTAAATCACGAAGGGTGATGTTGTGCCATTATATATATGTTATCATGTGAGAGAGAGTGTAAAGCGTGATTGGTGATGCCGTGCCATACAATTTGAGAGTAAAATCACGAAGGGTGATGTCGTGCCATGTTATGTGAGTGTAAAGCACGAAGGATGATGTCGTGCCATTTTATTTGAGAGTAAAAGCACGAAGGGTGATGTCGTGCCATTGCATTTATATTATCATGATTTTATGTTATCACGAGTTCATAGCACGAAGGGTGTTTCCGTGCAGGTGAGGACGAGGGACATGAATTATGTTGTGATATCCTTTCCTTGTAAATATGTTCATGCCTTTACCTTGAGCTGTTATTGTCGTACTTATGGTTCTTATGTGACTTGTCATTACTATTATGTCTTTGTTCTCTATCTCAATTGTTGTTGTGTTGCCATGCCTTCTACTTGCTTAACTTGCAAATACTATGCCTACTTCCTGCTGTTACAATTACATCCCTGTCGTATTTATTTTGTTGCACTTTAGTACAGGCCTTCTGCCATGCTAGTCATTCATGCATATACTTAGTAATTTATAAGGATCATGTGTTCCCTTATTCTTTATTATATCTATATCTGGGCCTCCACCATGCTAGTTAGTTGATATTCTTCATTCCTAGTTGTTGTCATTACTCTTATGCTTTCCGCCTAATATTATTATTGTTTCCTATATGTATATCCTCGTTCATTCTTGCTGCTTGTGTATTTCCTAATTTTTCATTACTGTTATCGGCATTTCTGCCATCTGGTTGGTACTGTTATACGCATATTTGAGAAGATGAGATAAATGCAAAAAAGGTGTTTCCTTGCAATTGACTTGATATCTGAGTACATTCCTCACTCTATGAAAGTTATGGAGCGACTATCGTGGTTTATTGGTTTTCGCTCTAAGGAAAAGATTGTTCGAGAAATTGGACAATGTTTAATTGTGATCTCTTCTAGTACTCAGTCATTGCTTTGAATATTCATCTCATGTAATCTTTTCTGTTATATCGTAGTATAGTTCTATTTCTAGTTTACGATACATGTTTTATCAGTGAGTATCTTTTAACTAAAAATCCTTGTCACTACTTCTACGAGGTTAGACAAGATACTTATTGGGTACGTAGGGTCGGTTGTTCTTATACTACACTTCTGCACCTTGCGTGCAGATTTTGGAGCTGGTTGATTAATCTTCAAGATTGGAGGAATGAACTTCAAGATTTAAGCTTTAAGTTGGAAGAGTTGACCAAGTTTGAATTTTTAGCATTTGACCTCGGATTGGAGTTTGATGGTTCCATTAGTTCCGAATGGTGATTTTAGACTCGGGCTTATGCCTGGATTTTCATTTGGATGTTTCTAGAAAGATTGGACACTAATTGGCGAAAGTTGGAAATTTGAAGGTTTGAAAAGTTCATAAGTTTGACCGGAAGTTGACTTTGAGGATATTGGATTCAGATTGTAGTTCCGGGAATTGGAACAACTTCGATATGTCATTTGGGACTTGTATGCAAAATTTGAGTTCATTATGGGTTGATTTGATATGTTTCGGCGCGAGTTGTGGAAGTTCAAAGTTCATCGATTTTGATTTGAGGCGCGATTCATCTTTTCGATATTTCTATGTAAGATTTGACGTCTCGAGTAGATCTGTATTATATTTTGGGAATTGTTGGTATGATTTAACGGGTTTCCGAGGGGCTCGAGTGTATTTTGGATCATTGGTTGAGAGACTAGTTAAGTAATTTAGAGTTTGACCATGGTCAATATCGGGTCAAGACGACCTCTTTTCGATGTTTTGAAGCCGCGATCAGGTCTGTAGCATGTTTTATGATTGAAATGCATATATTGTTTGTGTCTGAGAGGTTCTGGATGAGTTTCGGGGAGGTTTCAGATCCTTTCGATGAAGTTTGGGTTTGTTGGTGCTGGTACTTCGCAATTGCAAACTTTTTGCTGCAATTGCAAACTCTGAATTTGCGAACATCTGGTTGCAATTGCGAACCTTGGTCGCAATTGCGAACGCTATGTCGCAATTGCGTATACCGCAATTGCGAACATGGAGTTGCAATTGTGAAATGTCTGCAATTGCGAACTTTAGGTCGCAAATGTGACATCTGCAGCTGGGTTAAGAGTTGGAGTTTCGGGATATTAGCTATTCCTTCATATTTTGAACCCTATATTAGGATTTGGGCAATTTTGGAGGAAATTTTCACCACAAGGATTGGGGTAAGTGTTCTCTACTTGGTTTTGATTATATTTCATGAATCTATCTTCGATTTTTGCATTTGGATTATGATATTCAAAGATAAAGTTGGGTTTTTTTGTATAAACTTTCCTAAATTGAATTTTTGAGTTCTGAAAATCGATTCGGAGTTGGATTTAAGTGAAATTAGTATGGTCGGACTCGTAGTTGAATGTGTTGTTGGATTTTGTAAATTTTGTCGGGTTTCGAGGTGCGGGCTTGGGTTTGACTTTGAGAAAATTTGTAAAGATTCAACCTTTATCAATTGGGTTTGCTTATTATGGCATTATTTGATGATTTTGAGTTGCTTTTGGCTAATTTCAAGCCGTTCGGAGGATGATTTGAATGGGATGGCGCTTCTAGTGTATCGATTTTGCTTGTTTGAGGTAAGTGTCTTGCCTAACTTTGTTGAGGGAATTTTTCCAACTATTTGACATTATTTGCTTCATGCGGGGTTGATACATATATGAGGTGACGAGCATATGCATGTGCCAGGGTTAATCATGCTCGGGGCTAGATTATGCTATGAATTGTGCCTTGTAGGATTACATGACCTTCTTTCTTCATGTATTACTTGACTCGTAGATACTAAGAATGTAGAATTAAATGTTAGAAACCAAGAATTAGTTTATTATAACTTGATCAAAATTTGGTGGATATTGTGAGAAAATATTGATGTGTCTAATTCGGTCATCGTTATGCTTAATCGTTAATATATTGCTACGGCCAATATTCTGGAGATATTATATTCTATACTCGTGTTGTAGATCATTCTTGATATTTGTAAAAATACTTGAATAATAAGGTTCTTGAGGATTTATTGAACTATTTTTGGCTTGAAAGTTGTGAATGAGGTTCATTTGGAATATTCATTTAAACACTCTCCCTGACGTTATCTATGCTTCCTATCTTGTTTGACATTGATATACATATGATTGGCAAGGAAGAGTGTAAAGCATGAAGGGTGATGCCGTCCATTATATATATGTTATCACGTGAGAGAGAGTGTAAAGCACGAAGGGTGATGCCGTATCATATCATATGAGAGTAAAAGCACGAATGGTGATGTCGTGCCATTGCATTCATATTATCATGATTTTATGTTATCACGAGTTCATGGCACGAATGGTGTTTCCGTGCAGGTGAGGAAGAGGGTCATGCATTATGTCGTGATATCCTTTCCTTGTAAATACGTTCATGTCTTTACCTTGAGCTATTATTGTCGTACTTATGGTTCTTATGTGACTTGTCGTTATTGTTCTGTCTTTGTTCTCTATCTCAATTGTTGTTGTGTTGCTCATGCCGTCTACTTGCTTAACTTTCAAATACCATGATTACTTCCTGTTGTTACAATGACATCCATGTCGTATCTATTTTGTTGCACTTTAGTACATGCCTTCTACTATCTTAGTCATTCATGCCTCTACTTGTTAATTTATAAAGATCATGTGTTCCCTTCTTATTTGTTATATACATCTAGGCCTCAACCATGCTAGTTAGTTGAAGTTTATATTCTTCTTTCTTAATTGTTGTCATTACTCCTATGCTTTCTGCCTAGTATTATTATTGTTGCGCATAAGTATATCCTCGTTCATTATTGCTACTTGCGTATTTTCTACTTTGTCATTATTGTTATCAGCATTTCTGCCATACGGTTGGTACTGTTATACGCATATTTGATGAATAAGAGATAAATGCACGAAGGGTGCTGCCGTGCAATGAGTACATTCCTCGTGCTATGAAAGTTATGGAGTGACTATCATGGTTTATTGATTTTCGCTCTAAGGAAAAGATTGTTCGAGATATTGGAAAATATTAAATGATCTCTTCTAGTACTCAGTTATTTCTTTGCATATTTGTTTCGTGCACTCTTTTTTGTTATATCGTGGTTTAGTTCTATTGCTAGTTTATGGTACAAGTTTTATCAGTGAGTATCTTTTAACTAAAATGTCTCGTCACAACTTCGACGAGGTTAGACAAGATACTTACTAGGTACATGGGGTAGGTTGTACTCGTACTACACTTCTGCACCTTGTGTGCAGATTTTGGAGCGAGGCTGCTGGTGATGTCGGGAGCAGATCTGATGATGTTCGTGCATTTCAGAATATAGCTGCCACTTGTCCTTGGTAGCTTTAGATTTTGCTAATCTATTTATGTAACTTTCAAACATATCACGTATTTATTTGTACCAGCTCTGTAAATTTTAAATTCATAGAAACTCGTGATTCGTACTACCAGTCCTTGGGTTAATATATAAATGTTCAGATAATCCTTGACTGTTTCTCTATAAATCTCATTTGGACTATATTAACTATTAATTGGCTTACCTAGCGGGTCGATTTTGGTGCCATCACGACTAGTGAATTTTTGGGTCGTGAATATTAAATTTTTTACTTCCTAATTATGCACCAATTAAAAACCAGTTATTTTTAGAATATTAAAAGAAAAAATTAGGTGGTTAGTTCACTGTTGGCTTGTCTAATGGTAGCGTTGGGCCCCATCACGACCTATAGAAGAAATTAGGTCGTGATAATTAACTTCGTCTTTCCAAAGTTGCCCTTGGAGTAAAAAGCCTAGTAATAGTTTGTTATATTTTCATGAGCAAATTAAAGTTAATATGTTCAATTCTATTGTTAATTTGTACTAAAAAGTGGATTTCTTAATATTAGCGAAAAAATAAAAATACTCATTATTTTGTTACGGGAAGATTAAGACATTTTGTCCTTTGTTGTTTTCAAGTTCCTCAAATTAAAATTGTAACGACCAATTAAAGCCATACAAAAGTTGCAAGGGGTGCGTGCAATGATTGATCGAGTTGGTTGGATGAGTAGTTTCTTATATGCCTGACTTAGAATCGATTTCGCTCACCAATAATTTTCTCAGTCAGAGTTGTCGTATCGGATTTGTTTAGTACGATTTACATCTATTTTCTATGTGATTTGCTAATTTATTACATAATAAACAGATTACTCAGTGCGCACCCGGAGATTTTCCAAAAAACGCAAGGGGATTGGTGGCTACGATTGAAATATCGAAAAAGTAATTTGTGAGGCCGTGTCCAAATAAACCTCAAATGGAACAAAAAAATTTCATACACTCTTTCAAATATTTTTAATTGTTTATTATTGTAATTTATAGTATTTATATAGATTTCAAATATATAAATTTTATTCAAACACCTTAAAGATATTGTGTTCAAATTTACGATCAAAATTAAGAAGTCTGGCTATTGAAGATAACATAATATCACATAAATTGAGACAAAATAATAATATACTTTGTGTACGAGTAAAATCGGGGGCAAAGTTTTCCATGGTTCCCCGATGAGAGAACGAAAGAGAAGCACGGATCGACGCGATTATAATCGAGGCTAAAAACTCCTCATATCGAGACCCCGGAAGAATGAACGATGTATCTAAGACCGGACACGGTAAAGCGACACATCCCAGGACGAGTATAACTTCTGGACCTCGGGAGACGCGGTGAACTGTTATGCATGACGAATAGGGGGGCGTAATATTCGCCCTAAACCGGATATTACGGGGCGAATCCTATTCAGTATCAGTTATGGATCAACAATTACCAGAAAGACAAGATTTTTACCTTTTTAGACTTATACTAGGACTAAAATTCTCCTATTATCTAAAGGGAAAGTTTTTCTTTAGTGTGATACATTGTAGCACGCAATTCAAAGCAATAAAAATTTTCTTTTGTCTTCTACCTACCGTTCAAGGCATTGCTTGTTTGTTCTTTTCTTTACTCGCGATCAAGCTTGCACCGAAGGTCCGATCGAGGACGAATTTCACTGTTCAATCTAAGATCAGGCTTGGTCATTGTATTGCAATTGGTTTGATCGTTTAATTTGTCTTTAATCCATCTATATATTATTCTTAATTATTCGTATTGAGTTAAACTACGTATTCCTTAAATCGCGTAAATTTAATTGTTACTTATTTTTAGGGTAAACATACTTATTAAATTTAATCGAAATTAAACAGCAGATCAATAGCACATGATAAATTAATGAATTATCAATAAATTTAGAAAAGAAGAATGACTGAACACATTAACCATGTAATAAATATACTTTTTTTTAAAGTAAAAGCGGCCAATTACTTTTTCACCCCCGTATGAATGGTATTCAAGCTTTTTTTTTGTCTTTTTTCGCAACCTGTAATTTCACAAGTTTTGCCTTTCAATTATCATTCTTTAATTTAATATTTTATTATGTACATCAACTAAAGTTATATCTTCTTAGAGAAGGATCTTACGACGACTTTTATTCCGGTCCCTGCATCATAAAGAAGCTAATCTTTGATGAATACTTTAATTTGTTTAATACTTCCCAATTAATTGATTCAAGCATTGTTGTTCTACAAGGCATGGAGATTGTCTTGTCATTTATTTAAGTGTACAGTTTCTATTTTAAAAAATTCTTACCTGAAAATATTTGAGTGACTACCTCTTCAAGAATTTAAGTGAACTGGAATCTCTATTTAGAATTTAAGGGTAGGGTCGAAGCGAGAGTATAATATATTAGTACTGAGAAATTCTATAGTTTTTGTCGAAACACTTTTTCTCTTTATATATTTAGTCTTAGGGTATGCACTTTGCGCGTGTACGCAATCTGAATAAGATTTTTTTCTAAAATACTTACATAAATATTATGTTAAAAATTATGTTGAGTTATAAAATAACAGTTAAAGGAAGAAATGCAAGTTTTTAAAATAATACTTGTTGATCTTATTTAGCTAACTCAACAAAGGAACATACATCCTATTAAAGTCCTCAATCCATCTCAGTCAATATATTAAACTTAACTTTATTCTAATTTTATTGATTCCAATATAAATAAAGAATTTTTTAGTATTTTTATTATACATTTTACCTTTATTTATATTATGTTTTTCGTGCATTAATATATATATATATATATATTTAGGAACTCTCTTAATTGTGCAAATAGTTTTTTGAGTTTTGATTGCTATTAAAATTACTGAATCAAACAAATTAGTATTCTAAACTTTTATTTTGTTCATTTCAACATTATTAATTTTTAATTGCTGGTCAATACTTTTTTCTGTTTCTTACTTAGAAATAATATTTAATTTATTTTATAAGTAAGTCTATAACGTAGATTTTAAGTGGGGGAATCATGATATTAAAAAATTAAAATAAAGTTTGATACTTGATAACAATCTGAGCTTAAAATTTTGAGATAGGAAGGAGAAATGTGTATCTATTATTCAAAATTGTTTGGGAACTTTGATTGTTAAAGTTAAAAAATTGTAGTGGAAAAAAACACGATCACAAGTGTTGAACCTATATTTTACCTTAAATAATGTATAAAAAAATTACTGTAAGACACTGCTACAGCTTATATGATAATACGAGGAAATATCTAAATTAACATTAGAGAAAATTAAACCAAACAATATTAAGATGAAATCCTAAACCTGTATACATAATTCATAAGTATTGCGTAATTCTTTCATATTATTTACTTTTGGTTAAACTTTATTTTTGGAATGTCAGACCCACGTCAAATTATCTTGTAAGAGTAGTGAAATTATTTCAAATTTGATATTTTTGGAACTAACTCAAATTTCGTAGAGCTATACTATCATGTATGATAGTAATGTTAAATTACAAATAAAAATAAGAATAGAAATAGAAAAAAAAAATACTAAACGAATTAAGAGTAAGGATAAAATCTTATAATACTTTGTGGGAAAAAGGATAAAATCAAAACTATAGAAGGAGTAAGGATCCAAAGGATAGCAACACAGGTTTTAGGTGGTGGAAGAAAATACATATTGTAATTTGAAAAGTAAATAACAAGGATTACATCGTTGTAGCATACTCGATTCTAACAGGGAAAGTCGTTACATACTTAAAATTGTTCTATATTAAATGGCTAAATTTTAGTGTGTACCGCCCTTGCTCAGGCAGTTGCCGTTACTCCTCAAGCCGGGGGAGTCATTCAGACTCCAGTTGCCCGGACACCTGAGCAGGTTACTCAGGTCCATCAGAAACCGGGGGCGGTTCCAGCCCAGCCGGTTGCTCCAGTTAAGGACTTCGTGGTTCCAGCTATGCCAGAAGATGAGCAGCGTAGTCTGGAGAGATTTAGTAGACTACAACCTCCGACATTCAGTTGTACTGAGGGCGGGGATGGCCAGGGTTTTCTGGATAAGTGTTAGAGGATGCTTCGTACTGCTGGGATTTTTGGAGATCAGTGGGGTATCGTTTACTACTTTTCAGTTTTCTGGTGCTGCTTTCACTTGGTGGGAGTCTTTTGAGAGGCGTAGGCCTGTTGGTTCAGCACCCCTCACTTGGCAGCAGTTCTCCACTATCTTCTTGGAGAAGTATGTACCCCAGTCTCACAGGGAGGAGCATCGCAGGCATTTTGAGCAGCTGCGTCAGGGGGAGCTATCAGTGACGCAGTATGAGATGCGGTTTTTGGAGTTGGCTCGTCATGCCACCGAGTTGGTCCCTACTGATAGGGAGAGGATTAGGAGGTTTGTGGATGGCCTCACTTATCAGCTCCGCCTTTTTATGACTCGGGAGAGAGTATCAGGTGCTACCTTCGAGCAGGTTATTGATATTGCTCGCGATATTGAGTCGGTTCGCCGCCAGGAGCGGGTAGAGAGGGAGGCCAAGAGGCCTCGTGGATCGGTTGGTTCTAGTCGTGCTCCTTCCCAGGGACAGATTCAGCATGGTAGAGGTCGTTTGTTCAGGCCTCCTCGGTCAGGCCGCCCGACCCATAGTGGTGCATCTTCGGGGCATGGTCCCCGCAGTTCTCAGCCATACCGTTCTTCATTCGGTGCCCTTCCAGCCCAGAGTGCAGCTCGAGCACCATCAGTTCAGGGTTCCTTTATGCATGGTTCTCCTAGTGGCCATTCTGGTGCCAGGGGTTCCTTTCAGTCCCCGTCTCCAGCTCCAGGGAGTTGTTATGAGTGTGGAGAGTTCGGGCATATGAGGAGGCAATGTCCTCATCTTCTTGGAGGCCCATATCAGCTGAGGAGCCAGCCTTTGACTTCAGCTCCAGTTATTTCACCACCCACCCAGACAGCCAGGGGTGGTAGTCAGCCAGCTAGAGGCCACCCTAGAGGGGGAGGTCGAGCAGGTGGAGGTCAGGCCCGTATGTATGTCTTTCCAGCCAGGCCAAATACTATGGCCTCCGATGCAGTGATTGCATGTATTGTCTCAGTCTGTCGCCGAGATGCTTTGGCTTTATTTGACCCTGGTTCTACATATTCCTATGTTTTTTCATATTTTTCCCATTTGCTGGATATGCCCCGTGAGTCTTTAGTTACATCTGTTCATGTGTCGACCCCGGTGGGCGATACTATTGTTGTGGACTATGTGTATCGGTCGTGTGTGATATCTATTGAGGGCCTGTAGACCCGAGTGGACCTACTGTTACTCAGCATGGTCTATTTTGATGTGATATTGGGCATGGAATGGTTATCTCCGTGTAATGTTGTTCTTGATTGTCACGCTAAGACCGTGACCTTAGCTATGCCAAGATGTCTGCGTGTTGAGTAGAGAGGTTCTTCTGAGTATGTGCCTAGTAGAGTGATTTCCTACTTGAAGGCTCAGCGTATGGTTGAGAAGGGGTGTTTATCGTATCTGGCTTTTGTTAGGGATGTCAGTGGTGAGACTCCCGCTATTGATTCGGTTCCTGTGGTCCGTGACTTTCCAGACGTATTTCCTGCAGACCTGCCAGGCATGCCACCTGACAGGGACATTGCTTTTGGTATTTACCTGGTGCCAGGAACTCAACCTATTTCTATTCCACCTTATCCTATGGCACCAGCGGAGCTGAAGGAATTAAAGGAGCAGCTTCAGGAACTCCTAGATAAGGGGTTCATTCGGCCTAGTGTGTCACCTTGGGGTGCACCGATGTTTTTTTGTGAAGAAGAAGGATGGTTCCATGCATATGTGTATTGATTATCGGCAGCTGAATAGAGTCACGGTGAAGAACTGGTTTCCCTTGCCTCGTATAGATGACCTGTTTGATCAGTTATAGGGTGCCAGAGTATTTTCCAAGATTGACTTGCGTTCCGGCTATCATCAGTTGAATATTCGGGGGCCAGACATTCCGAAGACTGCTTTCAGGACTAGATATGGTCATTATGAGTTTTTGGTTATGTCATTCGGGCTGACCAATGATCCAGCAGCCTTTATGCACTTGATGCACAGTGTATTCCAGCCTTATCTGGATTCTTTCGTCATCGTGTTTATTGACGATATCTTGGTGTATTCCCAATCTCGGGAGGATCATGAGCGGCATTTGAGAGTTGTGCTTCAGACCTTGAGAGAGAAGAGATTGTATGTAAAATTTTCGAAGTGTGAGTTCTGGCTTGATTCAGTAGCATTCTTGGGGCACGTAGTGTCCAGTGAGGGTATTCAGGTTGATCCGAAGAAGGTAGAGGCGGTGCAGAGCTGGACTAGACCGGCATCAGCTACCGAGATTCGCAGTTTCCTTGGTTTGGCAGGGTACTATCACCGTTTCGTAGAGGGATTTTCATCTATTGCAGCACCTACGACCAGACTGACCTAGAAGGGTGCTCAGTTCAGGTGGACTGCGGAGTGTGAGGAGAGCTTTCAGAAGGTCAAGTCAGCGTTGACTACAACTCCGGTGTTGGTTTTACCTACGAGTTCAGGTTCCTATACAATTTACTGTGATACCTCGAGAGTTGTCCTTGGAGAAGTTTTGATGCAGGATGGTAGGGTGATTGCTTACGCGTCCAGACAGTTGAAAGTGCACGAGAAGAATTATCTAGTGCACGATCTTGAGCTAGCAGCTATTGTCCACGCCTTGAAGATTTGGCGTCATTATTTATATGGATTGCATTTTAACTGATCACTGTAGTTTGCAGCATCTGCTTAAGCAGAAGGATCTGACTTTGCGTCAGAGGAGGTGGTTGGAGCTTCTCAAGGATTATGACCTCACTATTTTATATCATCCGGGGAAGGCCAATGTAGTGGCCGATGCCCTGAGCCGCAGAGCGGAGAGTTGGGGAGTCTAGCCTACCTTCCAGTAGTAGAGCGACCATTGGCACTCGATGTTCAGGCTTTAGCGGGTCAGTTGGTGATATTGGATATATCAGAGCCCCCTCGGGTATTAGCTTGTGTAGCCTCCAGGTTTTCTCTTTATGATCATATTAGAGCACGCCGGTATGATGATCCACACTTGCTCGTTCTTCAGGACAGGGTCCGTCGCGGTGATGCCAGGGATGTGGTTATTGGTGATAATGGCATCATTAGTATGCAGGGCCGGATTTGCATGTCCANAGATATTGTTGAGTTTGTGGCTCGGTGTCTCAACTGTCAGCAGGTCAAGTATGAGCACCAGAGACCAGGTGGATTGCTTCAGAGATTAGATATTCCAGAGTGGAAGTGGGAGCGAATCACCATGGACTTCGTAGTTGGACTTCCACGGACTTCGAGGAGGTTTGATACTATATGGGTTATTCTGGATCGGCTGACCAAGTCCGCACACTTCATTCTTGTTGGTACTACTTATTCTTCGGATTAGTTAGCTGAGATTTATATGAGGGGGATTGTCCGATTGCATGGGGTTCTAGTTTCTATCATTTCTGACAGAGGTACTCAGTTCACATCTCAGTTTTGGAGGGCCGTGCAGAGGGAGTTAGGTACTCAGATTGAGTTGAGCACATCGTTTCATCCTCAGACCGACGGGCAGTCGGAGCATACTATTCAGATTTTAGAGGATATGTTGCGTGCCTGTGTCATTGATTTTGGGGGTTCATGGGACCAGTTTCTGCCACTTGCGGGGTTTGCATATAATAATAGTTATCAGTCGAATATCCAGATGGCTTCGTATGAGGCTTTATATGGTAGGAGGTACAGATCTCTGGTTGGTTGGTTTGAGCCGGGCGAGGCCAGGGTATTGGGAACAGACTTGGTTTAGGATACGTTGGGTAAGGTGGAGTTGATTCAAGAGAGGCTTCACACGGCACAGTCTAGGCAGGAGAGTTATGCGGACCGGAAGGTCCGAGATGTGTCTTTCATGGTTGGGGAGAAAGTGCTGCTGAAGGTATCACCCATGAAGGGTGTTATAAGGTTCGGGAAGAGGGGAAAGCTGAGTCCCAAGTTCATTGGGCCATTTGAGGTGCTTCAGAGGATTGGGGAGGTGGCTTATAGGCTTGCCTTGCCTCCCAACTTATCGAGTGTTCATCCGGTGTTCCATGTTTCGATGCCCCGGAAGTATGTTGGTGACCCGTCTCATGTTTTGGACTTCAGCACGGTTCAGCTCGAGGGTGATATCTCATATGAGGTAGAGCCAGTGGCTATTTTGGGTCGTCAGATCAGAAAGCTGAGGTCTAAGGATATAGCTTCACTGAAGGTTCAGTGGAGAGGACAGCCGGTACAGGATGCCACCTGGGAGACCGAGCTGGAGATGCGGAGCAGATATACTCACTTATTTGAGACTCCAGGTATGTTTCTAGACCCGTTCGAGGATGAAAATTTGTTTAAGCGGGGGAGGATGTAATGACCCGGCCGGTCGTTCCATGAGATTTGGAAAAATAGGAAAAATGAGACGAAAATTTGGAAAATTCTTTTGGTGTTTTGAGTGGGTAATTGAGGTCGGATTTTGGTAAATTTGGTATGGATAGACTCGTAAGGGAATGAGAATTACAGTTTTGTAATTTTTATCGAATTCCGAGAGGTGGGATCGGGGCTCAGATTTGGCCGAATTTCGAAAATTGTGTTAAAATTTATATTTTTCGATTGGGTTTTGTTCCGTTAGCATATATTGATGATGTTAATCTGATTTTTGTTAGATTCGGAGCATTTGGGAGCCAATTCGAGGGGCAAGCGCATCGCGGAGTAGCTTTTGGTCTGTTTTGAGTTAAGTAACAAATGTAACTCTAAACCTGAGGGTATGACACCCCGTTATTTGATATTGTTTTGGTAAATGAGGTGACGCACATGCTAGGTACTTGGTCCGTCTCGTAGCGGCTATTAAGCCATGTATTCGATTTGAAACCTTGCGATATCCTGCATCTTAGAAATTTATACTTGTTATGGGCTGTGAGCCATGTTTGGGGCCTTGTGCCGACCTGTTTAGACCCTCAGAAGTACTTTTACACTATTCTACCACTATCCTGATAAAACATCTGTGAACTCAGTCATGTTTACCACTTGTTGTTATTCTCACTATTATCGCACTATTTGAAACTCTGAGAGGTATTTTGGGCTGAGTCCCGTGAGTTGAGATGAATTTCCCGAGTGGCTTGTGAGGATGACTGAGTGAGGTCTAGTGCCGAGTATGTGAGGATAATTATGGGACGGGCTGCATGCCGCAACAATATATATATGTTATATATTACATATGGATCGGGCTGCACACTGCAACAATATAGACTATAAATTGGCCGGGCTGCACGCCTCAACAATATAGATTATAAATGGGTCGGGCTGCACGCCACAACAATATAGATTATATATATGTGGATCGGGATGCACGCCGCAGCAATATATATTATATATGGATTGGGCTGCACGCCGCAGAAATGTACATATTGGATCGGGCTGCACGCCGCAGCAGATATAGTGCTTGGGCTGAAGGAGCCCCTCCAGGAGTCTATACACCCCTAGTGAGCCCAGTCGACTATTATATGGATCGGGTTGCACGCCGCATCGTATGTTATAAGGATCGGGCTGCAC
>ML419923.1:0-11818 GCA_005239525.1 Nicotiana knightiana | reverse complement strand
GCACGACTAGCGGAATTCCAGTTTAATTGCCATAAAATGGCAAAAAATGTAACTTGATCATTTCGAAGCACTGGTTATGGTTCCTTGGGTCGTATTTGATATCCCGGACAAATATCATGCGATCCGGTATCGGCTCCGTACCAAGGCATCCAGCCAGGACCATGGCAGGCGATAATACAGGCACGACTGGCAGAATTCCAATTTAATTGCCATAAAATGCCAAAAAATGTAATTTGATCATTTCGAAGCGGGGTCGTATTTGATGTCCTGGAGAAATATCATGTTATCTGGTACCGGTCCGTACCAAGGCATTTGGTCTGGACAATGGCAGGCGATAATACAGGCACGACTGGTGGAATTCCAGTTTAATTGCCATAAAATGCCAAAAAAGGTAACTTGATCATTACGAAGCATTGGCTATGGTTATTTGGCTCGTATTTGATGTCCTGGACTTATATCATGTGATTCGGTACCTTCTACGTACCAAGGCGTCCGACCTGGACCATGGCATGCGATAATACAGGCATGACTTGGCAGAATTCCAGTTTAATTGCCATAAAATGCAAAAAAAATGTAACTTGATCATTTCGAAGAGTTGGTTATGGTTACTTGGGTCATATTTGATGTCCCGGAAAAATATCATGCGATCCGGTACCGGTGCCATACCAAGGTGTTCGGCCTGGACCATGGATGGAGATAATACATGCACGACTCGCAGAATTCCGGTTTTATTTCCCTAAAATATAAATTGATCATTTCGAAGCGTTGGTTATGGTTCCTTGGGTCATATTTGATGTCCCGAAAAATATCTTGCAATCTGGTACCGGCTCCGTACCAAGGGGTACGGCCTGGACCCTGGCAGGCGATAATACAGGCACGACTAGCAAAATTCCAGTTTAATTGCCATAAAATGCCAAAACATGTAACTTGATCATTTTGAAGCGTTGGTTATGGTTCCTAAGGTCGTATTTGATGTCCGGACAAATATCATGCAATTCAGAACCGGCTCCGTTCCAAGGCATCCCTCCTTGACCATGGCAGGCGATAATACAAGCACGACTGGTAGAATAATTGCCATAAAATGCCAAAAAATGTTACTTGATCATTTCGAATTGTTGGTTATGGTTCCATGGGTCGTATTTGCTGTCCTGGATAAATATCGTGCGATCTGATATCGGCTCCGTACCAAGGCGTCCGACCTAGACCATAACAGGCGATAATATAGGCACGACTAGCGGAATTCCAGTTTAATTGCCATAAAATGGCAAAAAATGTAACTTGATCATTTCGAAGAACTGGTTATGGTTTCTTGGGTCGTATTTGATGTCCTGGACAAATATCATGCAATCCGGTACCGGCTCCGTACCAAGGCGTCCGGCCTGGACCATCGCAGGCGATAATACAGGCACGATTGGCGGAATTCCATTTTAATTGCCATAAAATCCAAAAAATTGTAACATGATCATTTCGAAGCGTTGGTTATGGTTCCATGGATAGTATTTGCGGTCACGGACAATTTCAAGCGATAATACAGGTACGACTAGCGGAATTCCATGATCATTTCGAAGCATTGGTTATGGTACCGGCTCCTTTCAAAGGTGTCCGTCCTGGACCTTGGCAGGCGATAATACAAGCACGACTAGCGGAAATCAAGTTTAATTGCCATAAAATGCCAAGAAATGTAACTTGATCATTTCGAAGCATTGGTTATGGTACCGGCTCCTTTCAAAGGTGTCCGTCCTGGACCTTGGCAGGCGATAATACAAGCACGACTAGCGGAAATCAAGTTTAATTGCCATAAAATGCCAAGAAATGTAACTTGATCATTACAAAGTGTTGGTTATGGCTCCTTGGGTCGTATTTGATGTCACAGACAAATATCATGCAATTCGGTACCGACTACGTACCAAGGCGTCCGGGCTGGAACATGGTTGGCGATAATACAGGCACAACTTGACGGAATACCAGTTTCATTGCCATAAAATTCCAAAATATGTAACTTGATCTTTTCGATGAGTTGGTTATGGTTCCTTGGGTCGTGTTTGATGTCCTGGAAAAATATCATGCGATCCAGTACCAGCTCCATACCAAGGCATCCTTGGACCATGGATGGCGATAATACAGGCACGACTAGCGGAATTCCAGTTTAATTGCCATAAAATGCCAAAAAATGTAACTTGATCATTTCGAAGCGTTGCTTACGGTTCCTTGGGTCGTATTTGATGTCTCGGACAAATATCATGTGACCGGAACCGGCTCCGTGCCAAGGCGTCCGACCTGGACAATGGCAGACGATAATACAAGCACGACTAGCGGAATTCCAATTTAATTGCCATAAAATGCCAAAAAATGTAACTTGATCATTTTCGCACGTTGGTTATGGTTCCTTGNGTACCAAGGCGTCCGGCCTGGACCATGGCAGGCGATAATATAGGCACGACTGGCGGAATTCCAGTTTAATTGCCATAAAATGCCAAAAAATGTAATTTGATCATTTTGAAGCGGGGTCGTATTTGATGTCTTGGAGAAATATCATGTTATCTGGTACCGGTCCGTACCAAGGCATCTGGTCTGGACAATGGCAGGCGATAATACAGGCACGACTGGTGGAATTCCAGTTTAATTGCCATAAAATGCCAAGAAAATGTAACTCGATCATTACGAAGCGTTGGCTATGGTTATTTGGCTCGTATTTGATGTCCAGGACTTATATCATGTGATTCGGTACCTTCTATGTACCAAGGCGTCCGGCCTGGACCATGGCATGCGATAATACAGGCATGACTTGGCAGAATTCCAGTTTAATTGCCATAAATTGCCAAAAAATGTAACTTGATCATTTCGAAGAGTTGGTTATGGTTACTTGGGGCATATTTGATGTCCCGGAAAAATATCATGCGATCCGGTACCGGTGCCATACCAAGGTGTTCGGCCTGGACCATGGATGGCGATAATACATGCACGACTCGCGGAAGTCCGGTTTAATTTCCCTAAAATATAAATTGATCATTTCGAAGCGTTGTTTATGGTTCCNTACCAAGGCGTCCGGCCTGGACCCTGGCAGGCGATAATACAGGCACGACTAGCAAAATTCCAGTTTAATTGCCATAAAATGCCAAAACATGTAACTTGATCATTTCGAAGCGTTGGTTATGGTTCCTAAGGTCGTATTTGATGTCCTGACAAATATCATGCGATTCGGAACCGGCTCCGTTCCAAGGCATCCCTCCTTGACCATGGCAGGCGATAATACAAGCACGACTGGTAGAATTCCAATTTAATTGCCATAAAATGCCAAAAAATGTAACTTGATCATTTCGAATTGTTGGTTATGGTTCCATGGGTCGTATTTGCTGTCCCGGATAAATATCGTGCGATCCGATATCGGCTTCGTACCAAGGCGTCCGGCCTAGACCATGGCAGGCAATAATGTAGGCACGACTAGCGGAATTCCAGTTTAATTGCCATAAAATGGCAAAAAATGTAACTTGATCATTTCGAATTGTTGGTTATGGTTCCATGGATCGTATTTGCGGTCACGGACAATTTCAAGCAATAACACAGGTACGACTAGCGGAATTCCATGATCATTTCGAAGCGTTGGTTATGGTTCCATGGATCGTATTTGCGGTCACGGACAATTTCAAGCAATAATACAGGTACGACTAGCGGAATTCCATGATCATTTCGAAGCATTGGTTATGGTACCTTCTCCTTTCTAAGGTGTCCGGCCTGGACCATGGCAGGCGATAATACAAGCACGACTAGCGGAAATCAAGTTTAATTGCCATAAAATGCCAAGAAATGTAACTTGATCATTACGAAGTGTTGGTTATGGCTCCTTGGGTCGTATTTGATGTCGCAGACAAATATCATGCAATTCGGTACCGACTACGTACCAAGGCGTCCGGGCTGGACCATGGTAGGCGATAATACAGGCACAACTTGACGGAATACCAGTTTCATTGCCATAAAATTCCAAAATATGTAACTTGATCTTTTCGAAGAGTTGGTTATGGTTCCTTGGGTCGTGTTTGATGTCCTGGAAAAATATCATGCGATCCAGTACCAGCTCAATACCAAGGCATCCTTGGACCATGGATGGCGATAATACAGGCACGACTGGCGGAATTCAAGTTTAATTGCCATAAAATGCCAAAAAATGTAACTTGATCATTTCGAAGCGTTGGTTACGGTTCCTTGGGTCGTATTTGATGTCTCGGACAAATATCATGTGATCCGGTACTAGCTCCATGCCAAGGCGTCCGACCTGGACCATGGCAGACGATAATCCAAGCACGACTAGCGGAATTCCAATTTAATTGCCATCAAATGCCAAAAAAAGTAACTTGATCATTTTCGCGCGTTGGTTATGGTTCCTTGGGTCGTATTTGATGTCCCGGAGAAATATCATACCGTCCGGTACAGGCTCCGTACCAAGGCGTGCGGCTTGGACCATGGCAAGCGATAATATAGGCACGACTGGGGGAATTCCAGTTGAATTGCCATAAAATGCCAAAAAATTTAATTTAATCATTTTGAAGCGGGGTAGTATTTGATGTCCTGGAGAAATATCATGTTATCTGGTACTGGTCCGTACCAAGGCGTCTGGTCTGGACAATGGCAGGCGATAATACAGGCACGACTGGTGGAATTCCAGTTTAATTGCCATAAAATGCAAAAGAAATGTAACTTGATCATTACGAAGCGTTGGCTATGGTTATTTGGCTCGTATTTGATGTCCCGGACTTATATCATGTGATTCAGTACCTTTTACGTACCAAGGCGTACGGCCTGGACCATGGCATGTGATAATACAGGCATGACTTGGCAAAATTCCAGTTTAATTGCCATAAAATGCGAAAAAATGTAACTTGATCATTTCGAAGAGTTGGTTATGGTTACTCGGGTCATATTTGATATCCCGGAAAAATATCATGCGATCCGGTACTGGTGTCATACCAAGGTGTTCGGCCTGGACCATGGATGGCGATAATACATGCACGACTCGCGGAATTCCGATTTAATTTCCCTAAAATATAAATTGATCATTTCGAAGCGTTGGTTTACGTTCCTTGGGTCATATTTGACGTCCCGAAAAAATATCTTGCACTCTGGTACCGGCTCCGTACCAAGGGGTACGACTTGGACCCTCGCAGGCGATAATACAGGCACAACTAGCAAAATTCCAGTTTAATTGCCATAAAATGCCAAAGCATGTAACTTGATCATTTCGAAGCATTGGTTATGGTTCCTAAGGTCGTATTTGATGTCCGGAGAAATATCATGCAATTCGGAACCGACTCCGTACCAAGGCATCCCTCCTTGACCATGGCAGGCGATAATACAAGCACGACTGGCAGAATTCCAATTTAATTGCCATAAAATGTAACTTGATCATTTCGAATTGTTGGTTATGGTTCCATGGGTCGTATTTGCTGTCCCGGATAAATATCGTGCGATCCGATATCGGCTCCGTACCAAGGCGTCCGACCTAGACCATGGCAGGCGATAATATAGGCACGACTAGCGGAATTCCAATTTAATTGCCATAAAATGTAACTTGATCATTTCGAAGCGCTGGTTATGGTTCCTTGGGTCGTATTTGATGTCCCGGACAAATATCATGCAATCGGATACCGGCTCCGTACCAAGGCGTCCGGCCTGGACCATCTCAAGCGATAATACTGGCACGATTGGCGGAATTCCGGTTTAATTGCCATAAAATCCCAAAAATTGTAACATGATCATTTTGAAGAGTTGGTTATGGTTCCATGGATCGTATTTGCGGTCACGGACAATTTCAAGCGATAATACAGGTACGACTAGCAAAATACGCGTTGGTTATGGTTCCTTGGGTCGTATTTGATGTCGCAGACAAATATCATGCAATTCAGTACCGACTACGTACCAAGGCGTCGGGGCTGGACCATGGTAGGCGATAATACAGGCACAACTTGGCCGAATACCAGTTTCATTGCCATAAAATTCCAAAATATGTAACTTGATCTTTTCGAAGAGTTGGTTATGGTTCCATGGGTCGTGTTTGATGTCCTGGACAAATATCATGCGATCCAGTACCAGCTCCATACCAAGGCATCCTTGGACCATGGATGGCGATAATACATGCACGACTGGCGGAATTTCAGTTTAATTGCCATAAAATGCCAAAAAATGTAACTTGATCATTTCGAAGCGTTGGTTACGGTTTCTTGGGTCGTATTTGATGTCTCGAACAAATATCATGTGATCCGGTACCAGCTCCGTGCCAAGGCGTCCTACCTGGACCATGGCAGACGATAATACAAGCACGACTAGTGGAATTCCAATTTAATTGCCATAAAATGCCAATACATGTAACTTGATCATTTCGAAGCATTGTTTATGGTTCCTAAGTCCGTATTTGATGTCCAGATAAATATCATGTGATCCGGAACCGGCTCCGTACCAAGGCGTCTGTCCTGGACCATGGCAGGCGATAATACAGGTACGACTAGCGGAATTCCAATTTAATTGCCATAAAATGCCAAAAAATGTAACTTGATCATTTCGAAGCGTTGCTTATGGTTTCATGGGTCGTATTTGCTGTCCCGGACAAATATCATGTGATCCGGTACCGGCTCCATACCAAGGCGTCCGGCCAGGACCATGGCAGGCGATAATACAGGCACGACTGGCGGAATTCTAGTTTAATTGCCATAAAATGCCAAAAAATGTAACATGATCATTTCGAAGCGCTGCTTATGGATCCTTGGGTCGTATTTGATGTCCCGGAAAAATATCATGCGATCCACTACCGGCTGCGTACCAAGGCGTTAAGCCTGGACCATGGCAGGCGCTAATACAGACACGATTGGCTGAATTCCAGTTTAATTTCCATAAAATGCCAAAAAATATAACATAATCATTTTGAAGCGTTGGTTATGGTTCCTTGGGTCGTATTTGATGTCTTGGAGAAATATCATGCAAACCGGTACCGGCTCCTTTCCAAGGCGTCTGGCCTGGACCATGCCTGGCGATAATATAGGCACAACGAGCGGAAATCCAGTTTAATTGCCATAACATGCCAAAAATGTAACTTGATCATTTCGAAGTGTTGGTTATGGTTCCTTGGGTCGTATTTGATGTCCCAAACAAATATCATGCTATCCGGTACCAGCTCGGTACCAAGGCGTCCGTCCTGGACCATGGCAAACGATAATACAGGCACGACTGGCGGAATTCCAGTTTAATTGCCATAAAATGCCAAAAAATGTAACTTGATCATTTTGAAATGTTGGTTATGGTTCTTTCGGTCGTATTTGATGTCCCGGACAAATATCATGCGATCCGGTAACCGCTACGTACCAAGGCGTTCGGCCTGGACCATGGCAGGCGATAATACAGGCACGACTGGAGGAATTCCAGTTTAATTGCCATAAAATGCCAAAAAAGGGTTTGGTTATGGTTCCTTGGGTTGTATTTGATGTCCCGGACAAATATCATGCGATTCGGAACCGGCTACGTACCAAGGCGTCTGGGCTGGACCATGGCAGGCGATAATACAGGCACGACTTGGCGGAATACCAGTTTAATTACCATAAAATGCCAAAAAATGTTACTTGATCATTTCGAAGAGTTGGTTATGGTTCCTTGGGTTGTATTTGATGTCCCGAACAAATATCATGCGATTTGGTATCGGCTCCATACCAAGGTGTCCGACATGGACCATGCCATGCGATAATACAAGCACGATTGCCGGAAATCCAGTTTAATTTCCATAAAATGCCAAAAAGTGTAACTTGATCATTTCGAAGCATTGGTTATGGTTCTTTGGGTCGTATTTTATGACTCGGACAAATATCATGCTATCCGGTAACTGTTTCGTACCAAGGCGTCCGACCTGGACCATGGCAGGCGATAATACATGCAGGACTGGCGGAATTCTATTTTAATTTCCATAAAATGCCAAAAAATGTAACTTGATAATTTCGAAGAGTTGGTTATGGTTCCTTGGGTCGTATTTGATGTCCCAGATAAATATCATGCGATTTTGTACTGGCTTCGTACCAAGGCGTCCGGCCTGGACCATGGCAGGCGATAATACAGGCACGACTGGAGGAATTCCAGTATAATTGCCATAAAATGTCAAAAAATGTAACTTGATCATTTCGAAGCATTGGTAATGGTTCATTGATTCGTATTTGATTTCCCGGACATATATCATGCGATCTAGTACCGGCTATGTACCAAGGCATCCGGCCTGGACTATGGTAGGCGATGATACATGCACGATTTGCGGAATTCCATTTTAATTGACATAAAATGCCAAAAAATGTAACTTGATCATTTTGAAGAATTGGTTATGGTTCCTTGGGTTGTATTTGATTTCTCGGACAAATATCATGCTATCGAATACCGGCTCCATACCAAGGCATCCGGCCTGGACCATGGCAGGCGATAATACAGGCACGACTTGCGGATTTCTAGTTTAATTACCATAAAATGCCAAAACATGTAACTTGATCATGTCAAAGCGTTGGTTATGGTTCCTTGGGTCCTATTTCATGTCCTCGACAAATATCATGCTATCAGATACCGTCTCCGTACCAAGGCATCCAGCCTGGACCATGGCAGGCGATAATATAGGCATGACTAGCGCAATTCCAGTTTAATTTCCATAAAATGTCAAAAAATTTAACTTGATCATTTCGAGGCGTTGGTTATTGTTAGTTGGGTCATATTTGATGTCCCGGACAAATATCATAATATCCGATACCGGCTCCTTACCAAGGCGTCCGACCTGGACTATGGCAAGCGATAATACAAGCACGACTTGCGGAATTCCAGTTTAATTTCCATAAAATGCTAAAAAATGTAACTTGATCATTTCGAAGCATTGGTTATGGTTCCTTGGGTCGTATTTGATGCCCCGAACAAATATCATGCTATCCAATACCGACTCCGTACCAAGGCGTCCGGCCTGGACCACGGGAGGCGATAATATAGCCACGACTGGCGAAATTCCAGTTTAACTGCCATAAAATGCCAAAAAATGTAACTTGATCATTTCGAAGAATTGGTTATGGTTCCTTGGGTTGTATGATGTGCCAAAAAAAATATTATGTGATCCCGTACCGGCTCTGTACCAAGGCCTCCGGCCTGGACCATGGAAGGCGATAATACAGGCACGAATGGTGGAATGCCTATTTAATTGCCATAAAATGCCAAAAAATGTAACTTGATCATTTCAAAGTGTTGGTTATGGTTCCTTGGGTCGTATTTGATGTCTTGGACAAATATCATATGATCCGGTACCGGGTCCATACCAAGGCGTCCGGCCTGGACCATGTCTAGCGATAATACAGGCACGACTGGTGCAATTCCAGTTTAATTGCCATAAAATGGCAAAAAATGTAACGTGATCATTTTGAAGCGTTGGTTGTGGTTCCTTGGGTTGTATTTTATGTCCCGGACAAATATCATGCGTTCCAATATCGGCTCTTTACCAAGGCGTCCGGCCTAGACCATGGCAGGCTATAATATAGGCACGACTTCCGGAATTCCAGTTTAATTGACATAAAATGCCAAGAAATGTAACTTGATCATTTCGAAGTGTTGGATATGGTTCCTNTACCAAGGCGTCCGGCCTGGACCATGGATGGCGATAATACAGGCACGATTGGTGGAATTCCAGTTTAATTGCCATAAAATGCCAAAAAATGTAACTTGATCATTTCGAAGCGTTGGTTATAGTTCCTTGGGTCATATTTTGATGTCCCGGACAAATATCATGCAATGTGGTACCGGCACCGTGCCAAGGCGTCCGGCCTGGACCATGGCAGGCAATAATACAGGCACGACTGGCGGAATTCCAGTTTAATTGCCATAAAATGCCAAAAAATGTAACTTGATAATTTCGAAGCGTTGGTTATGGTTCCTTGGGTCCTATTTGATGTCCCGTAAAAATATCATGTGATCCTGAACCGGCTTTGTACCAAGGCGTCCGGCCTGGACCATGGAAGGCGATAATCCAGGCACGCCTGGCGGAATTCCAATTTAATTGCCATAAAATGCCAAAAAATTGTAACTTGATCATTTCGAAGCGTCGATTATGGTTCCTTGTGTCGAATTTTTTGTCCCGAACAAATATCATGCAATCCAGTACTGGCTCCGCACCAAGGCGTCCGACATGGACCATGGTAGGCCATAATACAGGCACGATTGGCGGAGTTCCAGTTTAATTGCAATAAAATGCCAAAAAATGTAACATGATCCTTTAGTTGCTTTTGTTATGGTTCCTTGGGTCATATTTGATGTCTCGGAGAAATATCATGTGTAATGGTACTGGCTCCGTACCAAGGCGTCCGGCCTGGACCATGGCAGGCGATAATACAGGAACGATTGCTGGAAATCGAGTTTAATTTCCATAAAATGCCAAAAAATGTAACTTGATCATTTCGAAGCATTGGTTATGGTTACTTCGGTCGTATTTTATGTCTCGGACAAATATCATGCTATCCGATAACGGTTTCGTACCAAGGCGTTCGGCCTGGACCATGGCAGGCGATAATACATGCACGACTGGCGGAATTCCAGTTTAATTGCCATAAAATTCCTACAAATGTAACTAAATAATTTCTAAGAATTGGTTATCGTTCCTTGGGTCGTATTTGATGTCCTGGACAAATATCATGCGATCCGGTACCGGCTCCATACCAAGGCGTCCAGGTTGGACCATGGATGGCGATAATACAGGCATAGTTCCTTGCTTCATATTTGATGTCCCAGACAAATATCATGCGATCCGGTACCGGCTCCGTGCCAAGGCGTTCGGCCTAGACCATGGCAGGCGATAATACAGGTACGACTGGTAGAAGTCCAGTTTAATTGCCATAAAATGCCAAAAAAATGTAACTTGATCAATTCGAAGCGTTAGTTATGGTTCCTAGGGTCATGTTTGATGTCCCAGACAAATATCATTTGATACGGTACTGGCTCCGTACCAAGGCGTCCGGCCTGGACCATGGCAGGCGATAATACAGGCACAATTGGCAGAATTCTAGTTTAATTGCCATAAAATGCCAAAAAATGTAACTTGATCATTTTGAAGCGCAGGGTTATGGTTCCTTGGGTCGTATTTGATGTCTCGGACAAATATCACACGATCCAGTACCGGCTTCGTACCAAGGCGTCCGGCCTGGACAATGGCAGGCGATAAACCAGACACGACTACCGGAATTCCAGTTTAATTGCCATAAAATGCCAAAAAATGTAACTTGATTAATTCGAAGAATTGGTTATGGTTCATTGGGTCGTATTTGATGTCCCGGAAAAATATCATGTGATCCTAACCGGCTTCATACCAAGGCGTCCTGCCTCGACTATGGCAGGCGATAATACAGGCACGATTGGTGAAATTCCAGTTTAATAGCCATAAAATGCCAAAAAATGTAAGTTGATCATTTCGAAGCGTTGGTTATGGTTCCGTGGGTGGTATTTGATGTCCCGGAAGAATATCATGCGATCCGATACCGGCTCCGTACCAAGGCCTATGGCCCGGACCATGGTAGGCGATAATACAGGCACGACTGGCGAAATTCCAGTTTAATTCCCATAAAATGCCAAAACATTTAACTTGATCATTTCGAAGCGTTGGTTATGGTTACTTAGGTCATATTTGATGTCCCGGACAAATATCATGCTATCCGATACCGGCTCCTTACCAAGGCGTCCGACCTGGACTATGGCAGGCGATAATACAAACACGACTTATGGAATTCCAGTTTAATTGCCATACAATGCCAAAAAATGTAACTTGATCATTTTGAAGCGTTGG